>JAVTVY010015041.1:0-41049 GCA_036873755.1 Hanleya hanleyi
ATGTAGAGGCCTGCATGTACAGCCTCTACATGTACAATTCGGCCAAACAGAAAACTATCGTTTGCCATAATTTGGACAAAAATCAATATTTCATCTAAAACATAGCACAGGTACATCCTCTTATCATAAGAAAATATGTGTACCAAGTTTCATAATCATCCAATGACAGCTGACAACTGCAGCAAACTTTCTAAGTACAGATGTACATGCACACTTCAGCTAAACGCAAAACTGTCACTTGCCATAATTTGAAGAAAAATTAATATTTCATCTCAAAAATAGCACAGGTACATCCTCTAATCATAAGAAACATGTGTACCAAGTTTCGTAATCATCCAATGACAGCTGACAACTGCAGCAAATTTTCTATGTACATGTACATGTATACATGTAGAGGTCTACATGTACAATTTTGCTAAACAGAAAACATCATTTGCCATAATTTGGACAAAAATCAATATTTCATCTCCTAAATTGCACAGGTACATCCTCTAATCATAACCATGTGTACAAAGTTTCATAATCATCCAATGACAGCCGACAACTGCAACAAACTTTTTAAGTACAGATGTACATGTGCACTTCAGCTAAACGCAAAACTCCATCATAGGGATTTTAACATTGGAGCACCCCAGGGGTTGTACCCCCAGGTGGAATACCCACACCCCATATATATATTTTTTAAAAATATTTTTTCTAAATTTTCTAGATTTTTTTTTAATTTACTAAACTAAAAACCTTATCATTTCCAGGCCAGGGACACCGACATCCTCTTTCCCCCCTCACAATATCTCCCCTTTACTTCGTAAGACGAGATAAAAAATAAGTAAAAATCATAACATCATTAGTCCATCATCCCAAGTTCGTTTTCGGCATCGAACCTCAACCCACGGTATAGAAAATTTTCATTGTGATTCTTTGTTAGATCATACATAGACACACACGACTAGGGTGGGTGGACGGTTTGAAACATGGGTAGGTAATGTGCTAGAGGCGCTTATAGGTAGGGGTAACAAATTACAACATATTTCGGAGGTTACGTCTTCAATGGTTACATGTGATGTCTCATTATTAAGGTATTTACTTGTGCTGTCTCACAAAGCAAACCTTATATTGATTGGTCATGATTCGGCTGATATGTAGGTCAGTAGGTCATTGTGTTGATTTTAAAGCGAAAAAACGCGACAAGTGTTCTTTCTTGTCAGTTGAGTGCACAGAAATGGGCATCAATTTGCAAAACGAATACCTATAGATTCTCTACATATCATGTACATGTTTTTGATGAAATAATTTGATCGTCTGCCTAAAACTAATTCTTTTCCAACTTGTTTGTGAATCAAAGCAATTTTGAACAAATGTGGAAATTAAGGGGTAGGGCAATCACATCAAAACTTTAGCTTAAACTTCAGCTTTAAATTTTGCTATTACGATACCACCGTAAACGTATTTATATGGAATAAGATCTACAATGCATGAAAATCAAAACGAATACGATTGGCCTGTATTATGTAGGTCAGTAGGTCACTGTTTTGTTTACAAAACAAAAAGCCGCTGAGCATTTTTCAAGGTAATACAAAGATATTTTTTATCTGAAGTCGACTATGTATACATCATGTACAGGTGTTGAGTACGGGTTCCCCGGGTTCCCCATGAGAATAAGTGTCGTTATTAGAAAAAAATTAGATGTTGACGAACGGCGGACGGTTTAACTAGTCTTCTGTCTCACTCTCTTCTTCCTCATCATCGCTTGCATCTTCGCTATCGTCCTCCACTTTATATGGGTTTTGGCAATCATCAGATCCCGAACATTTACAAGAGTCAATACATGGCATCTCATTCAGCTTACATTGACAGGTTCGTCTTGTACATGCCGATTTTGAGCAATTACAGGACAGGAGTTCAATCACTGATGATGGAGCTTGGTCCTTCGTCATACGAACTGGGACAAGGAAACCATCGTCGTCCAGCTGCCATCCATTGTCAATCGGTGGAGGAATGTCTGCCTTTGGTACGATCGACTTCTTCCAAACGAAGCATTGGTAGTTGACTCTCTTCAAATGACAGTTAAGACTGTCTGATGTTGGTGGTAGAGCTGTGTTTTTGAGTTGCCTTCTACAAAAGAGGTTATAACGCTGACTGTCATCGACATTCTCACCACCATACAGGGCTACAACAATATCTTGGCACCCTTGTAAGGCATCATTACTCAGTTCAATGTCGTTTCCGAGATCGGATAAAGGTGTACAATACTTTTCCGGGTTGCTTTCGATCAGCTTAAGGATCTTTACCTTGCCCATACCATAAAGAGAACTGGTAGTATCGCAGCCAGAAATGGCATGAAGTCCAAGGACAGCACTTAGAATCTTTCTCCGCTTAGTAGCAAGAGCATGTATAGGAATCAATCTGGATTTCATTCCAATTCCTGTCTGCAACCACGTCTCCACTTTCAGATTTGGATGATGGTAGATAAGCAGAATACCTACATCTGAATCTGGTGATCTTACTACTATACGATCATACCCTTCTTGGGCAGCATGATGAGCATGTAGAATCATGCGTGTATCTGCCTCCTCTTGGCCAGTGAAAAGTGCTCGAACTTCTGTCTGTTCCCCAGCTGTTATCTTCCGCGACTCTCTGCCGTCAGGAAAACCACCACCTATGAACAACTGTTGTCCGGGTAGGAGCCCCCTTTGTGCCCGTTTGGACAATTCAGTGGCCAGGAAAACGGTTAGCCTCGCCTTGTTCGAAGAGCTGGCTATGAATTTTGCCCATTGTTTTGGGACAGGTGTGTGTGGACCATGAATGAGAAACTCCAGTGTGCCAACTCCATTCTGTCTACGCGTTCGTTCGTACGACATGCATCTGGAAGGGCCGCATCACCGTGTTGCAGAAATCTGAAGCGAAATCACCGAATGTAGCATTTGTCGCTGGTTTTTGAACTTGTACAATCTCAATGGCATCAAATATCTGAATGGTGGTTGGGGGATCAGATGTCCTTGGTAGCTTCTCAATGATGTCACATGCTACACATTTTTCCAGTTCGGATAAGAGAGCACTTTTATTTGTCTTTCGATAAGAACCATCTGGAGCGAATAGGGACAATGAGACAGCTGACAGTTCATGCTCAAACATCTCCCTTAGAGGAACGCGTCTAGTTCTGGAAGCAATGAGTAGCCTGCTGAATAATTCTCTGTCTGCATTAATGGGAATTTCTTTGACTTTCGTAGTCTTCGATTTGAGAGGTTTATTGAGCTTGGCAAATGTCGGTATGTTTTGCCTCGGTATTGGGTCATATACAGAAGCATCCCCTTTCTCCAACCGGAGGTTTACAAAGCTATTACTAAGTTTCTCTCCGAGTTGCTTACATGAGATAAGTTGACAGGCATCAGCCTCAGCGAGTGCGATACCTGTTGCAATATTTGTGAGAGGTACCTCGTCACCTTCGACTTCAAACGGATTTGCCAGCAGTGTCTCTACAGAGCTAAGCAGGTGTTTAACATCTGTCTCATCTCTCTGGATGCGACAGTGACCAGACTCCTTGTGTTCTTTATCGCCTTGTTCAGACTTCATGTCACACATACTCATAACTGCTGTAACAATAGCCGATCGCTGGTGGCACGTAAGGAACCATCTGTTTAAGGCTTTGACTCGTTGGGAAATACCTATAATATGCCACCTGGTCCCTTCGTATCACGGTTAACTGACTGTTCCAGAGCCATGTCCGTCCACACACTTGAGAAAGGCCTGCCAGATCTGGATACAGTATGGTTACCTTGTTTGAACTGTTCGTACACTTCTGGTGCTCGTTCGACAAGGAGATTCATGTCACTGATGTATACAGTTAGCCAGCGCGCATAGTTCGGACGATCAAAAGCATGAAAAAAGAGGAGCATCGCCACACAGCTACTCAGATAAGATCCCAAATGCTATCCCTCTCCGCTCGGATGAAATCCAGCAGAATATGGACCATGTCAATGTACAGTATCCAAAATTTGAATAGTTTGGACTTTGAACTCTGTTCATCTTTGAATTTCTGCATCTGATCTTCAAGTGGGGCTAAAATGTCTTTCAAACTATTCACGTGCGCTCTTTGCTCTTCTGTATTTCCTTTTTGAAAGGATTGTATGGCAGCGTCATAGTTGCACCTGATGGAAAGTTGTGTTAGTTGTATCATGACGAGACTTTTGTACCCATTTGCAGAATGAACCCCACAACAGTCTCTCCAAGGCTTCCATAACCAGCTTATGGGCACGAATAACTCTGCTATATGCCTTTCCTTTCAGTAGATTTGCGGCAGTGGTAGGCGCATACACCCCAGATTCCACCAAGAGGTCTTCAAGCCCCGAGTTCGCAAAAACTTTACCAAGAACCGCCAAAAATGTCAATGCAATATGCATTCCCCCCAGGCGCAGAATTGTATATGGGAACTCGAGTGGCCTCCGCCATAGAATTTCTCTTGGTTTGCAAAAAATTGCCTCGTCTAGGGTTAAAATTTCATGTTTCTGTCCCAAAACAGCCATCATGCGTTTTACAGTACAGAGTACAGTACTATACTCTGTTGGCGATGCTGGCATCATGGGGCAGTAGCCAATCATGGACTTCACTGGCTTGTGAAGGGACATTTTTGCGTTGAATCCGGACCAACTTGGCACCGATTGTTCTTCTGTTGTGACTTCTTCCGAAGGATCCAACCATTTTCGTCTAAGCAATGTCCAAGTGAAGTCATGCATCAGAACATGTCCCACTCCTTTTAGACTCAAACCATTCTGGTTTTACTTTGCCAACATACTCCTTTGTATCAGGCTTTCTCCCACCGGCATGGAATTGCTGCATATCATACAGGTCGTCAGTGTCAAGCGGATGAATCCTTGGAAGAGGACCTTTGTCGATATTAAGCGTGCACTGTGGAACATTAGACTGATTTTGATATACTACAATTGTTGTAGAATGGGTTGTGTTTTTGCCATCAAGCGTCTCCTCGCAAAGATCATTGTTATCAGCAGCTACTTGTGTGAACAACCCAGGACGAATACAAGATGGTATGACTACATTATTCTTGGCATACTGTTCCATGTAGTAGCTTCCTAGACCTGTATCTATTCGTTCTACCGTGCTATAGCTACTACCATGCCCAAGTTTATTCAACATTGTGATAACCGAGCTGCTGCCTGTCTGATGCCGAACTGCCATCGCCAGGCCAACATGCTTTGGCGTTTTCACATTACCATGTGAAACCATGTGGATTAGATCCTGGCCTACAGACAAAACATGTCGATGATCTTGGGGATTCATACATCGAAAGTTTGGGGCGACATTCTCTTCCCCCATAGTTGTGCCTTGTATCACCCACTTTAGGAATGTATAAACAGACTTTGGCACTAGATTCAAAGATTTCTCTATAGATATGTCTCCACTGTCAATTGGGTTGACTGACAGTCCCTCAACGGCTGTGATATCTGTCCTCAAAATTGTAGCAGCTACAAAGAGTGTGTTCAGCTTATCAGAATTCAATGACCATTCGTCTTCTGTGACTGGATCTACTACCAAATCCTCTGGATCATCAACATCTACGTCTGTAGACACCAGCCTAGTAACATCAACCATGTCTTTCATGTATACCAATTCTGTCACAACCTTGAAAAAACATTTCCCGGACAATATTTGCTCTAGATATATCGATAACTACAGGTACTTCCAACTGATATGCGTGAAGTGAGAGCTCGCGATCAAATTTGAACAGATGGCGCTGTTATACTCTCATGCTAACATGCCGCTGTATAATTGTGAACAGATGGCGCTGTTACATTCTCATCCGGGTAGGCTCAACTCGGAAAATAACGTATACATGTATTTGGACACGATCCACTGTACTGCGCATGCTGGTTTTCGCTGGGCCGAGTAGATGTTTGCCGAGCTACTTCCCATGAAGTTTATATTGGGGGTTTATGAAATGATTTGATACATGAAATGAAGGCTACAGCTATCGGTCAAGATATTCGTCTATATAATCTTGCTATATTTGTATATGTGCTTTATTTAAAATTACAAGCGGACCAGATGCACTAAAATGCACTACATGTATTCATAATATTCGAGAGCCGACACATTCACGCTATATTCAGTGGAAGTGATACTAGCCCAGTAGTACGGTGACCTACCGACCTACATAACTGGTACCAGCCAATGGACGTGTTCGTACATTGTAGAGATAGCCAATTAAATTATCTTCACAATGATATCTTAATTGTAATATTTGACTCAAGAGATGTTGGTATACATCTAATGTGATGTACCCCCTAATTTCCATGTTTATCATAGATGTATTGATATGTGAACAATCTCGCGAAGAACTATTTGTGGGCCGATGCTAAAATTATTTCGTTAAAAACTGTAACTGGTACCCAGAGAATGTTCAGCTATTCAATGTTTATATTGATGTAATATCCTGCGTATACAGCTGACAAATGGGAAGACACTCCGTAATTCTCGTTTTGAATTCAAGGAAATGACCTACTGACCTATATATGGGACGATGATTGACCAATCAAAACAGACTTTCCATAGAATGATAGCACACACACATATCTTCATAATGATACCTTACATGTAACATCTGAAGAAGCAGAGGTGGAAATATATTGTAATTTGTCACCCCTACCCCCTATTTTTTTTTGTTTATTGAAACTTATCGTGATCTGCTATAACTGCCTCTAGCTCAATACCTACCCATGTTTCAGACTGTCCACCCACCCTAGAAGGATGCGCCTATGTAAGCTCTAACAAAAAATCACAGTGAAAATTTTCTATACCGTGGGTTGAGGTTCATCCCAAAATAAGCCCCTTTTTCTGTTTGGGATGAAGGACTAGAAAATCTAATCATTTCATCAGTCAACATTCAGGAAGCTCTAACCAAAGTTTGGTCAGGCCTGACAGGATAGATCTGCAGATGTACAGCGGACAAAATGTTGATGGATGGACGGACGGACCTACGTACATGGCAATGACAAGACCCCGCAGCCCTATGGGTGAGGGGTAAAAATATCAAAGTTCACGAGTGTTTGTAATACCATATAGAAACCATTTATTTTCTCCATACTTCACAATGGTACATCTTAAAATTCCAAGTTTATTTATAAAATGAATTCACAATATTTCAGTACAGCAATGTCCTTGTTTTTCGACTAAATCCAGACTTATTACATCTAAAATAAGACGGGGACCCTGGAAAACACTTAAACATGTTAAGATAAGCAATAACCGAATCTTACCGAACAGTACTTCTGCACGAATCATGTAGTGTAGAAACCTCGGAATACAAACGACCATGATTACAGCTGGCATGGTTGGTAAACACTTTGGTATGTAGTTGGTATTACTCAGAAACCAGATACAATGTGCCTGGGTCCAAACTAATATTTTGGCATATAAAAACAGGATATCTTCATATCACTGACCCAAAATTTTGTTTAACTCAAAATCAGCTCAACTTGTCAGGGTCAACCAAAATCCACCGTTCACACAATTAAGTGCTAGGCATCTTAATGACAATGTCTATTTTAATCATTCCATCAATTACAAAACCTCCAGTGGATCTTGGGTTCAAATTTCACCATTTTCAATATTGAGTATATATATATCATTGAAAATAATAATTGTATTACTAAAATTTTAGGGTCCTGACAATAAGACAACCATGAGGATACATTGTAGGCCACACCAAATTCTATTTTTTGTTTCACAGGCAAATTTTTTTTTTCAAGACTGAAAACAATAATAAAACGAGAGATCCTGAAGGATCTTGGCGCCCACCATTGTCTGAGAATTGTAAGCTATTGACAAGAGGATCTTTTTGTCCATTGTTATTAAGACGATTGAGTTGTAATTTTGTTTACAGAATTTCGAATCGGAGCGAAAAAGATCGAAAATAGGACAGTGGAAAACACCAAGATGTAATCTTTCTAAATTTCAGGAATTTCAAGATTTCTAGAAACTGTACTTATATCTGTTGTTATAGTACAAGAGAAATGAGCAAAGTTAGTCTGAAAGTGAATGTACATGTACGGAGGATCCTTCGGCTTCGTTTTGTAGTATTTTTATTTTATTTTATTTTTTGCACGTGTCATCGTTGGGTACTGGAAGCGAAGAAAAATCTCTTTGACACTTTGGCATACTTAAGATTTTATAATTAGGAATGAATGCTAATTCTGTTCTGTTTACTGGACTAGTTTGAGATATCTCTTTTAAGATACCATGCTCGAAAATAGTAAGATGATACAATACTTAATACTGAAGGGATCCGGTCCGCGCAGTGAGGTTGAAACTTCGAATTTGAAAGTGTCTGAATCCTGATTATTTCCCTTGGATCGAAACATGCAGTAGTTTACAGTTGTCGAGTTGTGACATTGTGTCACAAGAGTGACGTCCCTTCATGTAGCTGACCCGCCGGCAGACGAAAGGGTGGGGCAGTTCACTTGTAACTGCATGGACTAAAGAAAACTGATTTAAAATTTGAAGAAATATATTTTACTTCCGAATTATTTGAACTCCTTGATATGGAAGGTGAAGATATGGATATTCTCTATAGTCAATATATAGAATATGCCCCGCCTCTTGTGATGCAACTCGGGAATACCGTATTAATTGGATTTTCGAATCGGACCAAAAAAGGTATCTTGCACAACTATAGGCCCCATGTGGGACCTGTGTACCAAATTTCAGAAAGATTCATGAAATATTTCCTGAAAAAATGCGATAACAAGGTTTCATGGGGAAATCCAAGATGGCTGCCTGGTGGCCATATTGGATTTTCGAATCGGACCAGAAAAGATTTCTTGCACAACTAGACCCCAAGGGGAAGCTGTGTACCAAATTTGAAAAAGATCCATGCAGTAGTTCCTGAGAAATCGTGGTAACAAGGTTTCATGGGGAAATCCAAGATGGCTGCCTGGTGGCCATATTGGATTTTCGAATCGGACCAGAAAAGGTTTCTTGCACAACTAGACCCCAAGGGGAACCTGTGTACCAAATTTGAAAAAGATCCATGCAGTAGTTCCTGAGAAATCGCGGTAACAAGGTTTCATGGGGAAATCCAAGATGGCTGCCTGGTGGCCATATTGGATTTTCGAATCGGACCAGAAAAGGTTTCTTGCACAACTAGACCCCAAGGGGAAGCTGTGTACCAAATTTGAGAAAGATCCATGCAGTAGTTCCTGAGAAATCGCGATAACAAGGTTTCATGGGGAAATCCAAGATGGCTGCCTGGTGGCCATATTGGATTTTCGAATCGGACCAGAAAAGGTTTCTTGCACAACTAGACCCCAAGGGGAACCTGTGTACCAAATTTGAAAAAGATCCATGCAGTAGTTCCTGAGAAATCGCGGTAACAAGGTTTCATGGGGAAATCCAAGATGGCTGCCTGGTGGCCATATTGGATTTTCGAATCAGACTAGAAAAGGTTTCTTGCACAACTAGACCCCAAGGGGAACCTGTGTACCAAATCTGAAAAAGATCCATGCAGTAGTTCCTGAGAAATCGCGGTAACAAGGTTTCATGGGGAAATCCAAGATGGCTGCCTGGTGGCCATATTGGATTTTCGAATCAGACTAGAAAAGGTTTCTTGCACAACTAGACCCCAAGGGGAACCTGTGTACCAAATTTGAAAAAGATCCATGCAGTAGTTCCTGAGAAATCGCGGTAACAAGATTTCATGGGGAAATCCAAGATGGCTGCCTGGTGGCCATATTGGATTTTCGAATCGGACCAGAAAAGGTTTCTTGCACAACTAGACCCCGAGGGGAACCTGTGTACCAAATTTGAAAAAGATCCATGCAGTAGTTCCTGAGAAATCGCGGTAACAAGGTTTCATGGAGAAATCCAAGATGGCTGCCTGGTGGCCATATTGGATTGTCCAATCGGACCGGAAAAGGTTTCTTGCACAACTAGACCCCGAGGGGAACCTGTGTACCAAATTTGAAAAAGATCCATGCAGTAGTTCCTGAGAAATCGCGGTAACAAGAATTGTTTACGGACGGACTGACGGACGACGGACGAAAAGTGATTGAACAGCCCACCATCTGGTGATGGTGGGCTAATAAAAATAAAACTGGACTTTTGAAGTTCCTCCCCCTTTCTTTCTGTGGGTAGATGAGTTTTCGCTCGTCTGGACCAGTTTTATTTTTATCTTAATTATTGCCATCATGTTGAAAAAAAAAATCTGCCTGTGAAACGAAAAATCAAATTGATGTGGCCTAATCATTTATTAATCATGATCCAGAGGATAAATGGATCATTTGGTAATCATTGAACAATAATGAATCTCTCAGGAGGATAAATGTTAATATGGTTTTATATCAGTTTCATGACTGGTAACATTTCTGTGCGTCTGATTAAACAATTGTGTTACGAAATGAGAAAGTACATTTTCTCAGAAACATGATGCACTCATTTGCATGTCAGGCTCATTAAAACAAACCATTCGTTCGCAGGGCATGCAAGCAGATTTCATCTCAATCTTATTTCTAGTTGGATATGGAGTATCAAGTACGAAATATAGGTTGTGATACAAGTGGATTGACTATTGTCAATAAAATTTGCAGAATAGACAAAATTTGCTGCATTTTTCAGGATATCCTAGCTTGTCAGCTTCCTTGTTTGCTTAACACGCTAAAAAAAATGTTCATAGAGCAAGTAAATATTTTGATAAACAACTTGTCCCTTCCCACTTCAAATTTAATAGCCTTGATATATCGGACCACCGAAAGCATTCAAATCCGAGGTGTAAATTTCATCTACAAACCAGCAACGAGCCAATAAGAACATACCCAATGACTGTCGATCGACGTATTCTCTCAGTATAATACGTCATTCCTCCTAATATGGTGGTACGGGTGACCAGATACATATGATGGCTACATCGATGGCAGGTTTCAAAATTCAATTGGATTCGAGGTCATTGACGTAACGTTTCTGTTTATAAATGCTTTTGAACAGAGCCGATTGGTCGATCTATCAGGGTTAATTTAGTTTGAGGTGTGAATGGAGACGACGACTTGTGTATGAAGATGGGAAATATCATCTTCATTTTATCCAACCAATTTCTAAGTTCCCACTTCGAACCTGCCTTGATTTAACTGACCCCTTCAGCGTTCAAAAATCCGAGGTGTAAATTTCACCAGCTAACTACAGAAGAGCCAATCAGAACGTACACATCCATTGCGAGTGAAGTCACATAGAGTGACATCATCCTCTATTAGCGGCGTCCTTCCTCCTAATATGGTGCCCACTAATTAGGTCAGCCAATCAATAACGCTCTTGTGCGACCCATTTCGAATTTCAAATGTTTTCCAGGTCAGTGACGTCTCGTGTCTATTTATAAGTTATTTGAACATTGAAGGGGTCCAGATATATCAAGGGAACTTCGAAGTGGGAACTTCGAAATTGGCTGGATAAAATGAAGATGGGAAATATGGGGTGGTGGAACAATTTTTTTGTAATGAGCCTTATACTACGAATACATGCAATACTAGCAACATGGAATATACATAGAACATGACAATAAGACATGTAAGAACACTTCCATACATAACAGAACTCATTCGGTGTACATAAGAACATCATCACCTCATGTTCAGCTAATTCAGACAATGACAGAACATGACGCAGGTCATTTTAACTCTCAAGCATTTCAAGCTGCACACAAAGCCATCCTTATATGGAAACACTCGATACATAAAAAGCAAAACAATGCTGTATAAAAATCATGTTAATCTGTCATTCACATTTTTGGTGGGGCCAGGGAGTTCAGTTGAAACACTAACCCTGTTGAACAAGTTCACCGTTACTGGTACAACGAATTGGGGGAGGGGGGATTTGGAAGAGCAGCGAAGCAAGAATGACCTTTACAGTACAATGCCATGCAAATATTAAACATTTAAACAGGGTAACCCTGACAAACAAGTATGAACAGAGGCTGGTACTCAAGTATTCACAGGACTAATGAACAATGCAATGACTCAGTTGCTCATTTTTGAGAGAATAAAGAAGGCCCTGTCTGTTCACTGACCCATGAGTTCTGCTGACCAACTACTGGTTTGTATAATTTCACTTTCCCCTAGCTTTTAAATGGTGATAACGGACATTATTTTATACATATGTACTATATTTTCCCAGTATTCAAAGAAAATGGCATTATGCTTGAATATGGGAAAATATAGTACAAACATATAAAGCAATGCCAGTCATCACCGGTTTAAATTCGTCTCCTGGGTTAAGAGATGGGACAAAGTGAAATTTTACAACCCACGTAGCTGATCAGCTTAAGTCACGGGTCAGGCTCTTCTTTATTCTCTCAATAATTTGCAATGTAATTAACTATGTGATAATGGATGAATGTAAACAACCAGATCTATTTAACACCATCAGCTTTCTTTAATACTGGCTCTTATACATGTTATAAAGTTCTTATATGGAGTATGATTTCTCAGTTCCTGACAGACCAGATGTGACCTGTAGAGCTGGTAGCAACCATCGGGCATGCCAATTAAACCTCTTTCTGTGAAATGACGATGAATGCGAGATGACAATGTTGGCTTTTCTTCACAAGTTAACGTCTATGCAACACTTGTTCTGTAAAAAACAATTCCATATGTGCCGTTCTGTCGATCAAATGTCGTAGCCACACAATCACCTCTCCTTTCAACTTTAACTCGAGACATCTTTTAGATGAGTACGCGGTCATATCATCCACACATTTCCTCACTCCGTCTCACTGCAGTAACAAAACAGAAGGATTATAAGCAAAGGTCAGGAGAGGGAGAAAATAAAGCTTCAACATTTCAACTGTTAAATTTTAAATTTCCTACAGCTGGTTTCTGGTAAATCCTCCAAGAATTCAATCACACGTCGCACCATACAATCAGAGGATGACCAAATTTACTAGAGCAGGAAGTGGTCACCAGGCCTGGGGCCGATTCCATGAAACTTCACTTGACTTGACTTTTTCAAGGGCGATTTTCACACTTGACCAAGTATACTTAAAAAATTCTTAAGTTGTGTTTCACCAAATGTTTTTGGCCACACTTGGTCAAGTGATGTTTGAAGTGACCTCTTTGGAACTCTTTTGTGCGGTTTGGTAATAAAAGGTGCCCCCGCAGAATCAACTGTATGCTCGAAATAGTTGAAGCGCAGGAGCCGATGGGTAGAATTCCAGGTGTCCACTTTTGGATCTATGAGATGAAGAACAACGCACACACGAAAAAAAACTTATTTTTCGACACAATCTCCCTTCATAATGGTCATTTCAGGTACGTCTTTATTTCAAGTGCAGTTTTCAAGGAAGGTCCAACCACACTTGAACTCAAGTGCGATTTCAAGTTCAAGTGAACTTTCATGAAAAGCAAAAACTCGAGCCAAAGAAGGTTTTCAAGTGCACACTTGAGCTTTCAAGTAGGAAAATTGCCTCAAGTGAGGTTTCAAGAAATCGGCCACAGGCATGACAGGTAGTGTTAAGTGTATCTCACTGTACATACTTGCTTTCCTCTTGTTCTTCAGATTCAGATTCAGCCTCAGCTGGTGGCGCCTTTGTTTTCGGTGGCCTGCCACGCCCCTTTGATGGCCCTGTCTTTTTTGCTGCTGCCTACAATATCAGCATAAAGACTCATCATTTAACAATGCCTTATTTTCAGGAGCAATACTGGACAAGATTTAGGTTCAGAATTTCAAAGATCAGCATGTGGCATAATAGTTACTTTGTGCCTTTCCAGTAAACATCCCCCGGGTTGTGGAATATGCCCCTGGACAAAAAACGAGATGTAGAGGTGGAAAGTACCGATATTACATTATGGACTTCCATTATAATTGAAGTTAATCCTTGGATAACAGATTTGCCCTGATAGCAGTGGCGTGTGTATTGTCCCATGCCCCACAGCAAGAATTTGCTTCTCGTAGTTTTGCTCTCTTTCCCATGTCTACAGCATAGAAAATAATTTTAATCAATGATAACAGAGTTGCCAAAATTGTCATCAATATGAGCATGAAGGTCCTTTATTGGAAAGTAGACTAATTTGATGCCTGCTTACCATATTTACAACAGTTATCAATTATAAATTCTGCCCTATGTTGTAGACATAGGAAAGAGAACAAGCCTATGAACCACAAATTCATACCAGGAGTCACACATTGATGCACCTGCCGCTGCTATCAGAGCAACTCTATTGTTTAAGGATTAACTGTAATTGAAGTGGAAGTCCGGAGTTCCTACATCATGTACATGTACCCTCTCATACAAACTTTGATGGAATAGCTCTAAACAAAATATATTTAGTGTAGATATGCTACCAATAGACCTGTTGAAATATGCGATCAGGGAGACCTGTTTAAATGCTGCCATGGAGGCCTGTATAACTGGTTAAGAGTTCCTAGTTGCAATGGGTACAGTTCTATGCTAACATGGCTAATGTCATTTCAAGCTTAAAGTGTAACTGTGGAACTTTTGCAAGTTTACGTCATATCCAAGATAATCTTCCAAATTACAGAATTTATATCCTCTTTTTTGTTTTACGACTTTAATTTTAACAATTTCAACATTACTAATGTTATTGTAATGCACAGCGCCACAATCATGACGGAACTTGTGACGTTATTATGGAACGATAAACCATGTTACAATGCAACATTGTTACAAAATTGTTCCATTCTCTGCATTGCCGCGACGTCCCACAGATGGTGCAGGACGCTCGAAGTATGACGTTGTTAACGTCCTCTCTGACGTCAAAAGAGGCAGTGCAGATTTCTCTCGCACTGTAGAAAGCAGCTTTAAGCTGCCTTTGAATTCTTTGAGTCAGAATAAGAGTGAAATGTTGGGGGAAACTGGACTACCTTTGTTATTCATATCGTTTTCTTGAATACGACATACACTTACACAAGTGCCACAGTTACACTTTAAGGGACGGTGTATGTACAGACATAGAGGCAGTGTGATAACATAAGCCTAGTTTCTCTATGGTACATGCACTTACATCTTCATTTTATCAAGCGAATTTCTACGTTCCCACTTCGAACTTCCCTTGATATATCTGGACCCCTTCAATGTTCAAAGAACTTATAAATAGACACGAGACGTCACTGACCTGGAAAACATTTGAAATTCGAAATGGGTCGCACAAGAGTGTTATTGATTGGCTGACCTATATAGTGGGCACCATATTAGGAGGAAGGACACTGCTGACAGAGGATGATGTCACACTACTCTCAATCGACGTGTATGTTCTGATTGGTTCGTCTCTCGTCATGCTCGTTCGTAGGTGAAAATCTACACCTCGGATTTTGAACACTGAAGGGGGTCAGATAAATTGAGGCAGGTTTGAAGTGGGAACGTAGAAATTGACTGGATAAAATGAAGATGATGTACATATAACTTACTGGTGATTTGGAGGGGGTCTTCTTTGGTCTGCCTCTTCCCTTCCCACTGGGCGATTTCTAAAAGTAAACAAATAAAATGCATAAACAAAGAGTCAAACCGTTAGATAATATGTGAAGGCATGGACAGGACTTCTATTTATTACATCTTCACTATTCAGAGAAAGAAGTGGGGGTAACTGGATAATACGAATCACAGTGATCTTCGTGGAAGTTGACAGGTGGGTTGCTGATGAGTGTCAACAGAAACTGAAGCTTATTGATTTGGATCCAAGTTTTAAAGGTCAGGGTTGTGGTACTCCCAAAATGATATTTTGAGTTTCCCATGCACCTCCAAGATGGAGCTAACAATTCAGGGGTCAAAGAGTGAAGATCTTGGGACCTAAATAGGTAGCCTTGTTATGAGAGGTTTCAAAGAGAACATATCCGCTATAACATTAATGCACTTGTCAACTTACCGATGCAGAACCTCGGCCCAGTCTTGTGAATTAATCCAGGAAGAGGGGGGTTTAATGTCACACTCAAGGTTATTTCACTCCTATGCTGACAGCCAGTTTGAATGGTAGAGGAAGCCGGAGTACCCGGAGAGAACCACCGCCCATCGGCAAGTAACTGGCAAACTTTCACACATGCATCAGCAGGGCTCGAACCCATGCTGATTCAGCGGTGTGAGGCTAGTGATCACCAGCAAAGTGCCTTAGACCACCCGGGCACAGAGGGGCCCCTGGGAAAGAAATAATACAGAGAAGGTAATACATACATGCACAGCTGTTTTCTTTGGCGAGTCTTCCTTCTTTGGTCTTCCACGCCCTTTCTTGGGTGTCTGAAATGGCAAAAAAAATAATTAAATAAACTGACATCAGTTAGTGTGAAGAATTCTAAGAACTAAGAGCTTTTACTCTGGAATGTTCTTTTAGCATTCACGTATACTTCATGTTTTACTCAACAATACTGTATTCAGGTGCATTTCTCAATAGGCAAGGTCTTCATGCTACTTTGAATCCAGACGTGTATAATATACAGTGTAACCTCGCTATAACGCTGTTATTGGGGGACCAAATCTGAACCACCTTATAGATTTTCAGCCATCTAAAAGGGTTGAAATAATATGCATTTGTTAATTTGGGGGACACCACAGCACCAGCCTTATATCAGAATCAGTGCTATATCGAGGCACCTTATAGCGAGGCTAGACTGTACACAGCCAAATATTCACCAGCCAGTACCGTGCGGTTTGCAACTGAACAGTACCGGCAGGAAAGGTCCCGTTACCAGCAGGTTTACTGTGCAGTAACCGCACAGTCAGCATCCGCTGGTTACCATCCGGTGGGTGACTGGACAGTACCATTCCGTTGGCAACCGGACGGTTACCAGATAGTTACTGTATGGAAACTGGTCGGAAACTGCAGGTAACCAGCAGGTGAATAACCTGTCAGTAACCAGACGGTAACCGTGCAGTACCGTCTGGTAACTGAACAGTACCTGCCAGTAAGCACCCAGTTACTGGTTCATTTTAAAATGCACAGTACTGTAAGGGAACCTTTCCTGCCAGTTACATTCAGTTGTGGACTGCACGGTACTGGCTGGTGACGGTAACCAGCTGGAAATGGCTGGTGAAAGTTTGGCTGTGTATTGTTCAGATAAAGGTGCATTAGTTGGGTAATTCATGTTTCGTATATTGTAGTTAAAATGTTCCCTGAAGGATAGATTTAGAAATGTGTCCCGTTGGATGAAGTGAGCGAATATTATCTAATGTCACTTTCACCAGTCTTCAGTAATATCGAGATGTTTTGGTCTTCCTTTTCATACCCGGTAACCCCATGGGTAGGGTCCTATTCTATTCTACACCTCCGACTCCCCCAGATAGTAACCTCTTATGACAAGCTATTTGAGGCCATTATATTCTTACAATGATCTGGGATGTGCATGGAGCTAGGAATGCACCCCCAAGCATGGATTAGGAATGCACCCCCAAGCATGGATTACGAATGCACCCCCAAGCATGGATTACGAATGCACCCCCAAGCATGGATTAGGAATGCACCCCCAAGCATGGATTGGGAATGCACCCTCAAGCATGGATTAGGAATGCACCCCCAAGTATGGATTAGGAATGCACCCCCAAGCATGGATTAGGAATGCACCCCCAAGCATGGATTAGGAATGCACCCCCAAGCATGGATTAGGAATGCACCCCCAAGCATGGATTATGGAATGTGCTTCCAAGCATGGATTTAGGAATGTGCCCCACGAGGCATGAAATAAGGAATGTGGCACACATCCCAATTTGGAATTGTGCACTAAGATGCCTACAGTAGATGGAAGAATATACCCTTATGCAGGGTCATTTCTCGGAGGAAGTGAAATTTCCCACCATCTGGGGGTGCAGATCAAATTTAGAAGAACATGACAAAATGGTCTGATGAAATCTATTAGAACAGCTAATTGAATTTTGTCGCCAAAATTGGGGGTGATTGAATTTCCATCGGGGGATTGAATTATTAGAGGGATTACCATAGCATGAATTTACAACTATTTCATTACACCACACCATTTTTTGTTTTTTTTTCAAGATTGAAAGCGATGACACATATGAAAATAAAATTGGACATTTAAAGTTCGCCCCCTTCTTTCTACAGGTCGATGCGTTTCTACTCGTCTGGTCCAGTTTCATCTTTAGTTTTATCATTCCAATCTTTGAAAAAAAATAAAATCTGCCCGTGACACTATAATTAAACTTGGTGTAGCCTTAGTTCATGTAACTTACCACTGCAGTACTGGATGCAGAACTTCCTTGTGTTGGTTCTACCTCCTCTTCAGACTCCTAATTCAAGGGAGAATAAGTAATGGTATAACCCATTAGATATTAGAAACCACAAAATGCATAATACATTAGCTCGGAATGAAATCAATCAAGAATATTCAAGTAGGCTACCATCTGTAAATTGTCCGGTAGTCAGTGAGTGAGTAAGTGAGTCCATCCGAATCCTTTCGTAGGCAAAATGAAGAGAACCGTTGACATTAGAACCTTGATTTTTTGCCTGAAGGTGCATTAGGGGGCTGTTACCAGCAAGTTCTGAGCTGACCTACGTTTGATGAAAATTTCTTGAGATTCTTCATGAAAATCACTGGTGATTCTGACTTGGGCTGTGCCCATCCTAATATAGGCAGGATTTCAACTGGGGCAGGGGGATTTCCAAGAGTTCAGTGCACGCCGGAGTCCTAATGCCTACCCTACTTTGTGGGTCCTGTGACGTTAGTCACACTGCCATGTGATATTTCCCCTCCTAATTCCATCACAGGAAGTGAACTTTCCCACCATATAATTTGAAGGTGATTAAATTCATGAGAACAGGAAGTTACAAGGGTCGAAATTCATGCACACAATCTATTATTTATTTGGTAATTTTTACTGATTTTAGCGATATTTATTCATGTCATCATCAGGAATGTATATAATGTAAGGCTATTCTATGGATAACTTCTTTATTGCTGTAGAGCTGACATTTCGTTCGAGATGCTTTTAACATTTTCAAAGCTCATTAGCATCTCCAATGAAACATCAGCTCCACAGCAATAAAGAAGTTGTAATCCATAGAACAGCTTTGTGCAATCAAGCTTTGATACATGCAGGTAAATATAGCTCACAATACATTAAAATAGGTAAAAGTTTATGAATAAACTGACCTTTACCTCAAATTCCCCAATCACTTTTATTCAAATTTTCAATAGTGAATTGAATCAATAGATTTCAAATAACCGGCGATAACAAGACACATGCCCACATTCATATACCGACAGGCGATGATTCTCTGGGACTATCAGGGGATAATATATTATGTAAATCAATCATTAGAAATGTGTCCTTCGATCATGTATGTGTTAAGAATGTAACCATTAGCAACTTTTTCTCTCGATATTAGAATGTGTAGGAAGGATTTGGAAATAGTAAAATATAGAAATACACAAACTATAGAGCTAGTACTTCATGTAAACTTATTTAATGCACAAGCTTTCGAATCTCATGCCGGAGCTGTTATCACATGTATCAAGTGATCTGTTGAACATTGCCATTAAAATTATTTTTTAATTAATTAAATTACTTTTAATTTAAAATTGGTGTCGATGAAATTCAACAGATCATTTGATGACGGCTCTGGCATGAGAGACGAAAGCTTGTGCATTAAATATGTTTATGTTGAGTATAGCTAAAAAAATTTCCATTTCTATAATCAATGAACTCCAGTAGGAGTCTAAAACTATATCAAAAGTAGCATAGTTAAATGTTAGTTACCCCTCCACTGGATGCCGGGCTCGGTGAGGCTGATCCTTCTGAATCCTGATCAAATGAGAAACAAGATTAGACATAAAATACAAAAGTAAACCACAGTTTCTCCCATCTCGAAGACATGAACTTGATGAATACAATCCAAAAGTCCTGGGAAATATCACATTCCTCACTTACTGCTTCTCCAAAGAATTCATTGAAATGAAAATATATATGCTCAATGAATATGATTTAACATCACTTTCAACAATATTTCAGTCATATCACAATATTTGGATCATATTTCTTTCACACCTGGGACCCCAAGGGCCCATGCTTGAGAGTTGGAAGTCTTCTTCTATTTCACGCCCGACAACCCAGTTAGTTGCTCCTTATGACAAAGTTGTCCGAGAGGCATAGTATATATTTTTTTCCATGAACAGGGATGTGCACAGCGACGTGCACAGCGACACTCCAGTGCACAGCGACACCCCAGGTCAATCCCTGGAAGCCCCATGGTGACAAACAAGGCTCTCTAAGGAATTGACATAAAAGTTGATAGGGAGTCAGCCTGGCGTAAATGCAGGCCTTGCATTCTAAAAATCACACTGGTGGTTCACAACAGGCCTGATTCATTCTTAACAGAGCCAATTCCAAGCATATCCAAATATTGTGTCTAGGAGGATATATTACGGATGTTCACAGTTTGACCGTTTGACCTTTGGAGATAGGTCAACATCTTTCTGGCGTGAACTTGACCTACAAATGTGGCATTGCGCCAAAGATCATGATTCCTAGTCAATTTGTCTATAGCAGATGATATAGTGTTCACAAGCAATTTTACCTGCTATTCATACTCTGAGCTTGTCAGTCCAGTGATTAGACAATTGGTACCTGTAAAAATGGGCTCCAGGGTGTTCATACCTTAACCGTGAACTGCAAAGCTTTTAATTTTATCTAAAATGTTGCTTACGGTAATTCCCCTAATAATTCGATCACCGGAAGTGATATTTGAGGTGATAAAAAATGGGGGTGATCGATTTATTGCAAATCATTGAAAGTGACAAATCTCGAAAAATGCGGGTGATTGAATTGTAAGTTTTAGTAATTTGTGTTATGTTGTTGTTGTTGCCGTAACCCGCCGTTGCTTCCAAACGCGGCCGGGCTCCAAACGATAAATTATAATACATATTCTTATGATAGCTGGATAATTGTCTTTTGATTGACCTGCACCCACGATTTTGCGGAAACTTATGATCGGATATTTAAAACAACACTTTTATCGATAAATCGTCAGTTCATGAGTTACACTGTACTCGCGCATGTTGCCAGACTGCCTGTTCATGTTAGGCCTACGGGGCCCGGCCTACGTGCGTCTCTAGATTTAGGTCATCTCGGTCATGAATGGAAACGTGTTTAAGTAAAATGCAGAAGACGTGTGGTGTATCGACGCAAAACTTCACTACAAGCCAATCAAATCCTACAGTACTTTCCACAAAATATCAGAGATGCAATATTCGGTTCAGAATAGTTGTTTTGTCATACCGGTAGCCGCAAAAGTTTTTTGAGTTAGTTGATCTTTTTTTTTTTTTCTCAGCATGGCGGAAAATGTATACACATGGAACTCATAATTTTATTCTAACTTGATCGCATCGGGGGGAAATATACACGATGGTCTCTCGGTTTTCTACACACGGCATTTTATGGAATGCTTGTTAAGTTCCCTTCATTCGTATATCAAATAAAATACCTTGACCTATTCCCTTAATTGGTCAATACGTGAATATTATTTGAGAGAATGCTATTTGGTTCTAATTTGTAACACGACACACTTGTAATCAACAAACTTTGCTCTGTATAACAAAATTGTGAATAACGATACGCATTGACAAAGAAATAAAACACCAAAGGTTCAGTTTTTGTTATTGCGAATTCTCCATATGATGGAACTATGATCAGAATTCACTACCTGGGTTCTCATTAGCAGGAGGTTGGATGCGAAAATGCCCGTCTACTTGCCATGCACCTACTTGATCAATAGAACATAATTTAACGGCAATTTAAGTGGTATTTCTGATGTCTGTCATTTTCTTTAATAAACAGATGATAAGGAAGGACAAATATTAAATGTTTTCCTCTACTTGTCCCTATGAGGGCTTCCGCATTGTAGTAGTTTGTGGGAAAATCGTATGTCAAGGGAGCCATTATTTCATTTCTTCAGATGTCCCAGCAATGCCCCATACATTCTGACTGCAGAAAGGGAGTTGAACATTGAGTATTTCATTTGAGACGTCAATAGCCTCTTTGTGCACACAGTCAATGTTGAAATCTGTTCATCCCAGTTGACCACCGCTGTGATAATAGTTTGGGTGAACGGGACAAATGTATTGCTTGGGTTTATCTCTCTGCTTGGCTTCACCAACTGCATGGGAAATTGCCAGCGAAAAGGGGTTCAAATGGGAACTTCTGAAAAGTCAAAGTCGCTGATAACCTGGCTCATTCTCACAATCTAGTAAAGTCATTTTATCGCACAACTTTGTAATTAAACACCAATATTTTCATTCAAAATTGATAAAATAAACTGTATATAAATGTCGAGTCTAAAAGTACAGATGTACAAAGCCCAGCGGGACAAAGATCACCGGTTTGGTATATCGTGAACTTAGTGAACAAAATACCATCATCGAAGGTGTAAATCATATCGCATGAACATCCTCGGTTCAGTAATCAATCAAGATTTTGATTCTAAGGTAGACTGAGGCAGAATAATCAGATATGTTGTTTAATCCATGGGTTAATTCAAACAAAGCCGGGCAAACAACAAGGACCTTTTGTGGAATGAATGAGCGAGTGACCAGTTTTCAAACCAGTATTTGTGAAACCTAATCGGCAAACAAGCGAGCTGCTTTAAATTATATTTATGCAAGGTGTGATTCAATACAATGCAGCTAATTGGAGCTTGTGAATAAGCTGAATAACACTATTATCAAACGCGATCTCTGTTTTGACCAACTTCAGCAGGAGGCCTGTGACGTAAACCGGCATCAGGAAGTACATTCGCCTTATTTCATCATGAAACCCACTTAATTATTTTTGGTCCTGTTGATTAATAAATTTTGGTCCTGTTGATTAATAAGTCCTTTTTCTAGGTCTAAAGTTGATTTGCCCGCCATACGTCTTAGTAATGATGCTGTATATGTTTCTATCATGTCTATCACTGTATTTTTCCAGTGTCAATGATACGCGTCAATGGTAGGCACATTTGGCGGGTGATCGAATTATTACAAACGGGCTCTTCTGAAAATCGGGGGTGATTGAATTATTACAACTTCCGATCGTATTTTTCTGCAAAAATCGGGGGTGATCGAATACCGATAGGGTGATCGATTTATTAGAGGAATTACCGTATATACATCTTGTCTTATGTGACATAACTTTTATATGTTTTTGGGGCAAATATATATTGCAAAATTGTACTAATAACAATATTTAAGTTATCCGGTTATGAATCCGTCTTGAAAACTTGCATCGCTTGTCTCTCTTGGTTTGTAGAACGTTATGACGTTATAGCGGTCTCCTTCAGTGAAGTTTTATTTAAATGTGACGTCATGCTACGTCGGATAAATGAGCGAGGACCACTATAACGTAATGACGTTCCAAAAACAACGGGAGGCAAGCGATGACGTTTTTAAAAGTTCTGGCTCTCGTTTTCTGGTGGTATAAGTTTTGACTTCTCATATACCCAAAATAAAACAATAACCCACAGAACTATTACCACACATATTTGTAACAACTATAGAAGTTCTTGTTTTATGACATTTTAACAGAACATTGGAAAGCTTTTCAGTTCACCTTTAAAGGATCACGAGACAATGCATACAATAGCCAAGTCTAGAATGTGTCTAGACCCAGGGTTTTTCAGCTACACAAAGGCTTGGACAATGTTGACAATGGCAAACTTCCAAATAAACAAAAGCCACCTTACAACATGACAACGTTACAAGCATAAATAACATCACAAACAAAATTCATACTGTGTATTGTTGGCCAAGGTACACAAGAGAGCTGCTATAGGAGAAATAAACAACATGAATAATAAAAGGGGGGAAATGTGCTGTAAGAGATAGAGAATATGAGAGAAAAAGAAAGATAAAAACAAATTAGCAAAATACAGGATAAGATGAGTGGACATGGTGGATAATAAAATAGTACAATAAGGTGTAAGCTGTGAATGATTTCTTGAAATTAGATGCAGTTGGAAGGGGAAAAATATATAAAATATACAATATAAAAAGGAAGTGTCTGAATGTTTGCTGTGATCAAATTTTGGATTTCAAAGCTGGGAGCATTAGAGCCATAAAGAGAACAGACAGATCCAAATATGTCTCTTACCTATGTGTATTTAAATGAGTCTTCAGTGGTTTATCAAAAAGAACTACACCCACTAAGTCCAAAATTGCAAAACAATAGTGAAATTTTGACAACACGGAAGAAGTACATGTAGACGAGTTATCTACAGTTTACCAGGGCTTTCACACAGCTCACTTTGAAGATTTTAGGGGACATGGCTATTGCATATGTTCGCAGCACTTTCTGTATCAGAGCCTTCTTTGGATCAATCTGTGCTATTCTTCGTGGCGTCTTCAGTTTGCGTGGGCCCTTTAACAAAACAGGCAAAACCTCGTCATTGTGACACAGTACCTTGACAGAAACCTAAGCACAGAACCGTTCAGTATACATCCATTCATATCTACTTCCAGAGTGAGTGAGTGAGTGAGTATGATTTAGTCTCGCTTTCATCAATATTTCAGTCATATCATGACATTTGGGCCCAATTCCCTTTCACCCAGGTCGCGGGTAGGATCCTACTTGTATTCCTTATTACACCCAAGACCCAGTGGAACTTCCCCGGAGACTGAGGCAGCTGTTTTGGGGAGGGGTCTTTTCAAGGCATATTTGAGAGCAGATTTACACTGTAAGATATCTGAGCCTTTGGCACCCATCTTCACAATGCCAATGTTTCTTTTTGAGCCAAAGGCAAAACCTTGACCATCTTGCATAGCAGACCGTGTTCCACTCACTTTCAGTGTTAACGAATCTGTTGACACATGATAACATGCTATAGTCGCATGATCTGATCTGTCAATAATAAACGAAGGATACTGCTTTGCTGATTGGCTGAAATTTACAATGGCATTTCCCAGGAGTTCACACGATTCATTCCCCATGTGTATCAGGGGTATCCAGGAAAGAGATAAGGTACCCCGGCCAGGTTTTAGCCCCCATGATATTCCTCATGGATATGTAGTGTTATAAAATGTATGATGGTTGCGAATGACATTTCACCATGCACACAGTATAAGAAAGCAAGGTGGCAAGCCATTGTAAACATGATAAGCATTGTTATTTAAATAATGGACGAGGTTCCGAGGTCTGGAAACGTGATGCAAGGTAGCTAAAGTCAAACAATCATCAACAGATTGCAGTAATCCAACATGCTCTGCATTAGGTAATCAGGTTAGGGTGATCCCGCTCTCTAAAATGGAGGTAAAAAAGGTCGTTTTTGCTCAATAACTTCATTTTTAACTAATGTTCCAAACCTTCAGGCATATTACTCTATCTATTCTTCCGTGTCCTAAAATTGATTTGCCATTTGAAGAACAGCTCAATTTTGTTTCAATAGTGCGGCAAATATTTGGCATATTATTATGCAAATTAGATGACAGTTTATTTTTTTACTACCATTTGATAGGGATAGATATGTCTGTGTGCACCAAGAGGATTTTGTTAAATTCATTATGTTAACAGATTTATTGAGCAAAAATGACCTTTTTTACCTCCATTTCAGAGAGCGGGATCGCCCTAACCTGGTAATGTCATTCCTCCTTTTCTGTATGACTTACCCCTGAACCCTTTGGTCTTCCTCTTGGTCTGCCAGCGGCAACTTTCTGAATAAGATAACAGTATTGAAGGTTCAACATATTCCGTTATATAAAATTTGAATGAATAAACAAATGCATCTCTTCATGGACGAACAAAAACCTGGGTAACATGGTGGATTTGTCATTTGTCTAAGATCGCTGTTCAAAGCGATTGTGTATTCCGAGACTTCCATGGAACAGTCATGTGCCTGGTGACGTGAAGCTTGCGAGACTTCCTGACTTCACAATGTTCTGTGCCAGGATCAGATTCAGCAAATAAGCTTGGAGTCTTTAGATATATCGTAGATATACCCTGGTGCCCAAATTGGGGACAATAAATATGGCATCCAGGTAAAACATACATGTACATGTATATCATTCTAACATAAACTTGAGAGTCTGCGGCAAGACTGAAACATGGGCATGATTTGGTGCAAGACTATAACAAGATCTATTTGACAAGCAGCTGATTGGGTGGGCACGGGTTCCTGTTGTTTCAACGCATTTTGCTGAGAAGCAACAGGAACTTGATAATGTGATGTCTAGCACTGTAATACTTCAAAGATTTTAATCTTTGAAGTAACAGGCATGAACTGGGCTGGGTGGTGCTTTGTAGGTTCGTCGCGATATAGCTGAAATATTGTTGAAAGCAACGTTAAATTCTATTCACTCACCCTATATTTGACAAAGGATCTGCTGCAAGTTGCAGGGCTGCACAAATTGCGCGAACAATAGGTTTGGTTCGCGCAGAGGTTACGCAATTTCCATTATGTGTAACCCATTTTCAGTTCACTTGAATTACGGATATTAACCTGTATACAATAGTGATGGGTTATGCACATCAAAGAAGGGTTAGCATAACCCATATTTGGGTAAAGCAGAATTTTCAATTTGTTTTTTCTTGTCAATCTTTTGTCCCGGACATTACCTTTTCAATGGGAGGTCTTAAACCAATTGCAAAACCTTGCCGAAACATGGAACTCAACATGCATGTTTTGATTTACAGTGCAGTGTTGAAGAAATTGAAACTATTCTGCCTGAGGAGATTAATTTAGCCCATGCACAGAGGTGTGGGTAGGCTGTCGGTCCGAGATGTCAAAATGTATGATCCTGTATTATTGGTTTCAATGTTGCTGCAAAATGTACTGGATGTGTGTACCAATGTGCATTTCTCTTAGTTTATAAACTAAAGTGTTCCAGTTTTAGGATTATGAACAACAGGAGAGTTCTTTTCATCACTTCCTGGCTCTACCATTGATCACACATACAACCATACTTGATTCTACCCGCAAAGGATCTCTTCTAATTTGAGGTGTTTCTCCTGGTTTTTCTTCTCGAGCTGATCTCCATGGTAACGGAAGTCATACAGCTGACATGCGCTATTCGGAGTTTCAGCGTGATACTGTACTTTCAACATGGATGCCAATATGGATTCCCAGCAGTGTGGGATGAGATACTAATGTCCTACATTATCCGAGACAGTGTCGAGTGATAATACAGCTTCAAATATGCCCCTTCATAAATCGAGAGTTCCACTGTTTTCACCCACTCCAATCTTCAGTATTGCAGATTCAGGGAATAACATTTATCAATCTAGTCTTCCTTGTAACATCTTATATATGTCATGCACGAGTATTTAGTTTTTGTTTTTTGCAAACGGATGTACATTACTGATCGACTAAACTACCAAGAATAGCAGTCACTATACCGTTGTTTTCTTCTCTGCGTCTGCCTTCTTGGGCTTGCCATGTCCTTTTTTGCCCTGCAAAGGCAAAAGTAAGAAACTGTAAAACACAGATACAGGCACCTACATGTAGCACCACACCCAGGGATTCATACACGTCGGTTTTTGCCACCGATGGCAAAATTCACTAGGAAACTCAATTCGGACTGTAAAAAACTGAAGTGTGTGCGTTTAACACAGAAAATATTCAATTTCTCAGCTATAAACTCAATTCCGGTGAATGCTAAAACTCGCAATTCGACCAACAACTCCGTTTAAACAAATTTTAGACGTACGAGCGTCATTTATTCAGAAAAGTTCGTTAAAACGAGTAAAAACGCACCTTGTTTACAAGATCGTTTACAGGAACACATTCTCCACGTTCGGAGAAAAATCGTATCGTATCGTACGTTAGAGATAAAAAACATTGAAGGGCAACAACTCGTGTTTCCATTTACATGCAAATATTTGGGTCACGTAGTAGAAATGCGTCGATGTTATTGGATAAAATAAAATGCATTCACCAAGCCTCGATCCGTTTTCCGCTTTTTACGAACCGCTCCAAATCTAATCATTCCTGCAGCCGTTTAGACGAAAGGTATATCTATGCAATCGAAGCCAGGAGATTGGGTAAAATGGTCATGTGTTTTAAATTCTTTTCATTCATTCCCACGAAAACCTGATCACCTGACGTAACCCGACTTACTGATTGGTCAACCATAAAATATCGCTTGAGTACGCATGCGCCCATAGAATCACAATGGCGTTTGGCTTCGCTCACCGAAACCACGCGTCGGGTAAACAACAGGATTTTTACCGAATGTTTAATAAATTTTCAGTATTCTTTATCCTAAGTGTAATCAGGAATACATATCGTGACATCTATCAGATTTTAGACGAGTTATTTAGTCGGAATGAAGCAAAACAGACCATCCATCGGTAGTAATCTGAAAGCGATAAAATTTCTTACGTGAGTTTTACGATACAATATTTTCCGAATGTATGTTCAGGGTTTCAAATTAATGTATCGTGCATCAAATACCATACATTATTTCATTTTATTTATCAATTCCAACGACTTGACAGTCACCGGGGCGTTCTTGAACCCATTTTGAAAGGTTCAACACTGCTTGACAGCCTGGCACTCGGACATCGACAGCACTATAGTAGGGTTAGAGACAGTCCGGAAGGAGTAAAACACGTTCTTAAAATGTCAAGTTCTATCTTGGATATATTTTCCTGAAATGAATTTAGTAAATTGTCATTTTGCACAATTCCACTTAAGAAAATCCAATCCATTCATACAACATGAAATCTCTATGGATATGGAAATATTTAAATTGACAGTATTTTCATAACTGAAACAATGCTGGTAATTGGGGTGCAGTTGTCGGTAGGAGATGGAAATTGAGCCATCTCCGATAGACTGCACCCCTAGGAGGCTGACTTCGTGGTGATGGAATATTCTATTCTTGTTCAAATAAATTAAGACAGTTCGATGATTATGTCAAATTCGATGTTATATTACTTTATTCTAAGCTTTAAGCTCTTTCTCAGAACCATTACATATGGCGGCGGCAAAAACACAAATAAACTCAATAGCATCAGGACGCCGGTGGCAAAAACTGATAAAAACTCAATTGAGGTAAAAAAAATACTGAAATTTCAGTATCCGGTGGCAAAATTTTGGACTTCTATGAATCCCTGCACACCCCCAAGAATAGCTGAATGTATACATTTACCATAGGTCACAGGGCTGTTAAAGATTACCCTAATTTGGGCACACCATCTATTTGGCATGGCAAAATTTTAGTAGACAGGAAAACGTGCCCAAATTAGTGAAAATATTCGAAGTCCCTGAATTTTGGCAAAATGGGTATGCTTCAAACATTTTGTGGTCAGAACTTCTCGTAGTTCTTGCTATATGTAGTTCATGACCTGGCTAGGTTATAATTTTTATAACTTCTGCAAGTTGATCACTGACTGTTTATCTAAGTGAGTCTCTTATGTCCGTTCATTTTTCCTCTGGGCAGTTTGAGTACCCCCCCACCTTTCCGGGTGGGCTAAATTCGCTAAAACTAGCACCATTTTCTGTAGTACTCACCGTGGATCCCTTTGGTCTACCTCTTGGAAGCCCGGAAGGAACATACTGAAAATAAACTAATACGAGTTAACTCTTTACCCCATATAAGCGGGTTTTGACGGCTTGTGTCGATCCCCATGCAAGCGTGTTTTGACGGGTGTGCGCCTAACCCATGAAGACGGATTTTGACGTGTCACTGAGTTCCCATGTGATGGATTACTTTTGCAATTTTTTGCGTTTACTTTGAGTAGAACCTAATTAAAACTATACATTTTCAGAAAGCCAAAATTTAAATAAATCTGACTTATGTACTGTTGGTTTGTTTTGTAATAAGGGTAAAATGAAATCAGGAGAGGAAGAAAAATAATTGACAGAAAATGCGCGATTTAACCCCAAATGTGTTTGGCGTGCTCCAAGTTAAATGGTCGAAAAATGGTAAAATCTGCTTCCAAATTCCTGAATATTTCACGTAACGCGAGTATAAGCAGCCAGAGTATCTTACATTAATGACCAACTCGTCAAATCCGCGCATCTGAGTTTATTATAAACATTTCCCTGGACCTGTTGATCTCTCGTTTTAAAATTTATCCGCCATTCTTGCCCGCTCTGTCTCTCGTCGACGAGTGGCCATGGCAACCACGCGCAAACAAACCGTCTACTCCAATCACGCCGGGTCGCTCAACCTTGAGCCAATCAGTGATGCTGTTTTACTTCATGTTGTTACCAGTCTTCATTCTCCTTTATGGAAGTACATCGGATAAAAACAGTTATAGCTCGTTCTATACCATGTATACCTGCCATCTCGTGATGTCACTGACAAATCCCGAGTCTACGGAGGATTAGGTTTACAATGACATGCGATTTTGCGGGGATGGAAGCGAGAAAAGCAGGACGAAAACGCTCCAAAGCAGAGCTAAAATGCGACAATTTCTTCGCTTTTTTTCGTGATTTCCAACAGACGGAAAGCAGACACAACACATTTATTCACAAGATTGCTTATTTTTGGAATAAATGTTGCTGATATGAACGGGATATTTTACATCACGGAAAAAGTATGAAAATTGAAATTAGTCTATGGGTTAAAGGAATAGACAACCTTTGATAAACGTATATTGCAAATGAAAGAACAATTCCAGGAGTGTCCAAAACGATTTTTATTTAAATTATGCAATTTTTTCCAACCGAGTAAGAAGCCGTTAATGATAAATTCTGTGGCTTGTAAGGCCGCCGCCATTACGGCAAGTTTAGTGACGTCACTGGGCCACAGAACACTGCAGTGAACTGGGAGGACACGCACAGTTTGCCTTGCACTGGAATAATCGCAGCCCGATAGGCCAGCAGGTGTGGCTATACATCCTTGTATTCTGTACCCTGTAAAATACCGGCTGATGTTTGTACAATTACAATGATCTTATCCTTGTTGTTGAGAAATCGGGTTTGATCTGTCGGTCAGTCTAGACTGTGTAAGTGTCAAAAAAACACAGCATCGAGTTGTCTGATAAATATGCTTTCGTTATAGGCCAATACTTTTCAGCTGATGACTACGCCAACATGCGTCAACATAATTCGACAGTAACTCACTGAGTTTGTTTAATGTAACCGAGAATGGGAATAATTCTGATTCCTGTGTTATCAATTCAAAGAATCGATCCTCAACAAAGACCGGCACTCAGCCAGAAAATGAAACTAAATCTACCCCTGCTGGAGGGCAGTTTCTCCGGGAAAAGATTATCCAGAGATTTTTCTCACCGTTGAACTGTTACCGAAAGAAACTGTCCAGCATGACACGGCCGTTAAACACCCACCCAAATATCTAGCGTGCGAGAAAATTTACCTGAGAAAGTTTATGGAATAAATCCTTGTCAGCTAATGTCAGCACTTGCACATGTGCTCGTCTGATCGTTTCCTAACATACACATCTCACAGCAGAGCCGATTAAACGAAATCCGCGACCCGGCCGGCTTCTACGGTACATGCATCCTCGACCGATTCTAAGGTAGATCGTCTTCAATGGGCTCGAACACGCCTGACACTAAGTTATATCCCTTGACACTGGTCCCAAGCAGCGTAGATGAAAGCATGGTTTGGCCCAGCCAGTCATTGTCATCAGTCAGGTTGAAACTCGCGGAAATGCAAGGCGTCGGACCCTTGGAAAAAGTTGAAAATCACTTGCTGCCATGTTTGCTCTCTAACAGCAGAGAGGCCCTTTGACGTCATGAGCTAGTTGTCACGTGAATATCACCCGGCCGCTCATTGGTTAAACCATAAACATGGTGGCTCCCTTCATTCAACACATCTGGTCATTTTTCCAATGTTTGAGAGTATTTTTCTTCGTTAGAAAGAATCTCAAAAATAGGAAAAAAATATTTTTGGGCACTGTTTGGATTGATCTTTCAGTTGCAGTTTACGTTTGCCAAATGTTGTCTATTCCTTTAAAGACCCACGCCATTACAAATCTATTATGGGTCAGAGAGAGAAAATTCCCCGCAAGTTTAAGGGGGAAAGAGTTAAACAACTTCCCCATGTTCTCATTCATTATATTCAGACTCATATTTGGAGGTAGAAAAGGATGAAATTGAATACGATTTAACGTCACTCCCAACAATATTTCAGTCATTACAACGTTTGAATCGTATTTCTTTTCATGAACCCCAGCGTGCCTAGAAGCCCACCCTTCCTAGGGTCGGCCTCACCGGGTTTGGACAGTATTTCTATGTCTCTCGTCAAACTCGTCGCCAAATCTGTCTCTGCTCCACTTGCACACATTACGAACTTGTCTTTTAGATCGGGTATTGTCCCAGATTCTCTTAAATCAGCCAAATTAAAGTGACTCCAATATTCAAATCGGGTGAAACAAACTTTTTTTCTAATTATAGACCAATATCTGTATTACCAGCTCTAAGTAAAATTATTGAGAAACTCGCAATAAAAAGGATGGCAGATTTCTTAGAGAAAAACAATATTATATCTGACACTCAGTATGGATTTAGATCTAATCATTCAACCTCTCACGCGGCGATTTCTCTGTATGATATATTGGTCACTGCCAAGGAATCTAGAGAATATAGTACAGTTACTTTCTTGGATCTTTCCAAAGCTTTCGACACTGTCAATCACGACATACTGCTCACTAAGCTACACCATTATGGTTTTCGCGACACAGCAAATAAGTGGTTCAGAAGCTATTTATCTAACAGATCACAATGTGTCTACTATAACAGTATGCTTTCTTGTTCCATGAATATCACTTGTGGAGTACCCCAAGGATCTATCCTTGGACCTCTTCTATTTTTACTATATATTAATGACATTAATAATGCCACTGATTTACTTAAGGTCATTCTTTTTGCTGATGACACCAGTGTTGTTTATACTTCTAAACACCTCGACAGTGCTGTCACTGTTATGTCACAGGAATTGGAAAAACTATATATCTGGCTTTGTGCCAATCGACTATCACTAAACGTAAAGAAAACCAAATTCATGATAATAAATCCCACCAAGCAGCGCCTGCGGCACGTGCCACAGCTATTTATATCCGGTGAAGAGATTGAATTAGTAAATAGTTTCAAATTCCTCGGAGTTTTCTTCAACAATAAACTAAACTGGACAAACCATATTGACTACATTTGCAAGAAGGTGGCAAGAAACACTGGGGTTATTAACTTTATCAAAAACTCAGTAAATAAGAAAACACTACATATCTTATATTATTCGATGATATACCCATACCTATCCTACTGTAACATCCTCTGGGGAAACACATATATGACTCATCTGAAACCGTTAATATTGCTCCAGAAGCGTGTCCTCAGAGTTATTACTCTATCGCAGAAACGCGAGCATACTCAACCACTATTCACTCATCTAAAAATCACCCCTCTGCACGATCTGAATTTATATTCCTGTTTAAACCTGGTTCAAAAGTTTTTGTATCACCCTGAAACAATGCCGGTTCTTTTCCGTAACTATTTTACAAAACTGTCTGAAGTACACCGCTATCCCACAAGGAACCAAGAAGTAAATTTATATAGACCTTTCTATTCCTCTAATCTTTCGTATTATACAATTGGAGTCACGGGGCCACGGGAATGGAACAAGTTACCCTCAGTTCTCAAAACCATAAAATCTTCATCACTATTCAGGTCTAAGCTTAAATCTTATTTACTCGAAGTTTTACCCGTTTCTCGATGATAATTTCTAGATTGTATGCCCAAAGTTTTAAAGTTTTTTTTTTATTCACCGTTCGCATTCTCCCTATATTCAGATACTTATAATTATATTCCTAACTGGGATAGAACAAGCCCCCTGGGGCTTTATTCCCGCCATTATTTTGTCAACCTACATGTTATTATACCCATATATTATTGGTGAATAAAATTCATTCATTCATTCATTCCTATTGATCCAGTTATCTCCACATGTCCAGTCCTATCAACTCTTTCTCTAGCAGTCCTATTGTTATCATATTGTTGACATTTACTCAGGGAACTGTATTTATACTGCCTAATTATTTATTGAAGTCATTTACTTGAAAAACGTCATCCTGAACTAAACTAGAGGTTGTAATTTGGAAGTAATTTGTTTATTTATCTAAGTCCCAACTTAAAATGTCATAAAAGAAACCACACGATGTTGCGCAGACGAATTTTAAGCTACATCCTATGCTCTCCCTCCCCCCCCCTCTAAACTTTCTCAACAAATTCACACAGATCTTAGAAACTATCCCCAGAGCACATATCTGCCAAGCTGTGGAACAATCTCATGCCTGATTGAAGTGCCACCACTGACCACAGTCACTGACCTTCACAGGTTAGACAATGTGAATTTTTCCCACTCTGCATGTAGCATTTTTGCATACATGTACAGTGCTGCTGCATTTAATTTTGTAGACACACGAAACTCACCGGTTTTGTTGTGAGGGTGGAAGGATCTTTCTTTGGTCGGCCTCGTGGCAATCCACTGGGTACTTTCTACAACAACAACAGCAAGGTCTTCAATAGTTCCATAAATATGCTCCCATGGATTCAACATGATGGGTTGAGAATTCTGGATGGTTTTCCTTAAAACATCTTATACATGTATGTACATGTATTGATTTTGGTAATTACCAGGACTTTCTTTTCTAACAGAACCCATAAGTCAAGGCTGGAAATAGGTACCTGCCAAATTTTAAAACACCCCTGCAGATCATGATGAACTATTCCAGCTTGAATCTCCATTTACAAAGGTAAATCCGTCATGGTGCAGAACATTTTCCAAAATAGGGGTGACAAGTAGTTATGACAGGTGCTTATTTCCAGGCTTGTAAGTATTTTACTAGGCTGTATTACAAGCTTGACAAGAGTGGAAAGGGGACTATACCGGCTTTGTTATCTTCTCCGAATCGGGTTTCTTGGGCCTGCCACGTCCTTTCTTGGCTGGTGTCTGACAAAGCAAATAATAATTTACTTGCATGTAGATGACAAAAACGCAACAGTTCTGGTCATGTTGTAGAATCTAATTATTTACATGTAACAAAAGTTCAAAGTTATCAGGAATGGATAGCATGGATAATTTACGGTAATTCCCCATATAATTCAATCACAGGAAGTTCACTTTTCAACTGCGTTATTGAAACACAGAGAAAAAATAAGTTTTAACATTCCCATTCTTCATTCAAATTGAAGAAAAGTCATATAATGACAAAATACGAGAATATGCAGCTGGTGCCATGAAGAATATTGCCAGATATAAGCCATTTTTGCTGCACTTCCGGTGATCAAATTATTAGGGGAATTACCGTATGAGCTATCAAATAATTAGGTGAACCCAGCAGAACTTTAGATTACCATAATTTATCACATCTTCTACTCAGCATGACAATTTCCCGAAGTTCCCAGGCTTCGACTCAAATATGATACTTAATTGATGCGGAATCTTCATGAATATAACTGGACATTGATTCTCAATGCAAGAAAATTATTAAGAAAAAAAAATATATATATATTTTTTTGGCTTGCTAATTTGGGCACATCCTAATCTAAAGGTAAACTAAAACCCTGCCCACATTATCAGGTAGTCAAAAAAATAGTGGCAATGGCTGGAGTGGATTCTATCTTTTTGTTTTTGTTTTATGCATCTGAATCACTCAGCACTTATCAGGGGCAATAATTTGGGGTCCAAAAGTTGACGATCGCTCATGGTAGGATACTCACTACTCCTTATATTTGTGTTACCATGGTTACAGATTGGTCAAGTATTTAATCAGATTAAGTGTTGAATAAAGCTATATAGTTCTATGAAAAGAAAACACATGGATCATCAAATAATTACATGCATTGGTGTGTGCGTGCATTGGTAATTTCCAGTGTTGGAAAAAAACCCATCCCATGCATGATCATATGAATTGGGTAATTTTATTGGAAGTAATATACTGACCTGTACCTCCTCCGCGGAGCCACTGTCCTCACCCTCATCAGATGCCCCAGCATCGTCACTGTCCTCAATCTTTGCTACTTTAGCATCAGGCTCGGGAGCATCCTAAAAACAATTGTGTGACAGTACATGTACAGCAGTGCTGAAACGGGTGGGCATGGTGGGTGGGTGAATATGGTTTAACGTCGCTGTCAATTGTATTTCAGTCATATCACGACATTGGGTCCTATTCCTTTTCACACCCAGCCAGGAACCACATGGGTGGGGTCCTATTCCTTTTCACACCCGGAAACCCGCGGGTGCCCCTGTAAGTCACCTTTTACGACAAGCTGTCTGAGGAGCTGAGGCCTGTTCTTACCATGACCTGTGGTGTGCATGAGGCGTCTGTTAATTAATCTTTAGCTTCTCATGACCCGCCCGCATGTTTTTTGTCGTAACAATAATTACGCATTGTTTTAATTATTTGGCATTTTTTGCTGCAAAAAAAAAATCTGCAGAACAAGGCAGCGGTCGAAAAAACGCCTGCCTACCTGCCGCCGGCAAGTGAATTTTTCCGGCGACAGGTTGCAAAAAATCTACCTTTCGCATGCGGCAAGTAGGATTTCATCTAACAAAAACGATAAAATGCGATCAATTTTCGTAAATACCTTTTTGAAGTCTAGATCTATCTGAAGGAATGGACAATCCACGAAATAATCCATTGAAATTTTATTTCAATCCGATCTTTGGTCATTGTTGTTGGTGTTCTCTATCAACATTTCCCGCGACAAGTGTACTTCCGGTTGTGCGTAAAATCTTGCGCGGTAGTCCAGTGCATGCAAAAGTCCGACCTGTTACGAAACGGAATTGGACTATCTGTTTTTCCAGTTCGTTCCGATTGTAAATAATATTGCTGGCTTCTTTTCTTGGGCTTCTATTCACAAGCTAACGTTTTTCTATGCAGACATTTCAGTTAATTGATAATTCCAACGGGACTCTGGTGGTTGATTCTAATTTATTGGAAGCAGCAATTTACAAAGGGAGACTATTGATAAATATAACTAAATATAGTTGAGATACTGGTTAACTCCCCTCATCAAATTTTCATTCTTTAAAAAGGGTGTTACTTGGATCTAAATTCTATGATATAATGTCACAGGTGCCATTTGAATTTCACATGATTTAGTCAACAACAAAGATTTTTGCAGTTCTAATTGCAGAAATTAGGGGAAATAGTTGTCTTTGACATATCAAAGTTGTCATCAACTTTCCATTGGTGCTCAAAGTTTACCACATACATAACTTCTTTTTTTATTGCAATGTCTTAATGCAGCTAAATAATTAATAATTACAGCATTCAGCATCATCATAATTTCCTCCCAAGGTCATGAGAAGCTAAAGATTAATTAACAGAGGCCTGATGTTGAACGGTTACATGTACACTGGTTCAAAGTTATGGAAAATCGTTTACTTAACTACTATTCGAATACTCAAAATTTTGCCGATGACCCCTTCAGAAGTTAGAAAACTAGACAAAACGTAGCAAAGACTTGAAGGATAACTATATATCCGGCGGCTCCACAAACAATTTAATAATAAAGACTTGATTGGAGCTATCGTTTACAGACTTTCAGTAGTCTAAGAAAGTAATCTTAACGGGCCACATGTTTAAGTGTTACAGTTTATGGTTGATCTGGGCCTAACTTCCTGCTTTGCCATGTTTGCGCAGTAGACTGCGCAATTTATTTGACAGCTTGGTCTTGAATGAGCTCATTGAATGGAAGGTGATCATTCAAGCCATGATGAAGCATGGAGTGAGTGAGTGAGTGAATATGATTTAACGTCGCTTTCAACTATATTTCATATCTTGATGTTGGGTCCTATTCCTTTTCACACCCAGGAACCACATGGGTGGGTTCCTATTCCCTTTCACATCCGGGAACCTCACGGGTGCCTCAGTTAATCACCTCTTACGACAAGCTGTCTGAGGAGCTAAGGCCTATTCTTACGATGACCATGCAGTGTCTGTGTGCACAACCCAGGTCAGTCCCCGGAAGCCACACGGGGTGATGATGCATGGAAAGACCATACTTTAATAAATTTGTTTTCATAGTTGTTTCGCTCACAATCATCAGGAATGGGATGGTGACACTTCCGTGGGTTACAGCCATGGTAATTTCAGGACTGTAGGCGTTTAGCTAATTTCAGTTGAATCATTGCTGACAACAACAACAAACAGGTAATCTAATACTATTCAAGTACTGCTGGTGGGTACTCGAATATCAAAAATCCAAACCCACTTCAGCACTATCATTCAGCAGGCTTTATGATCACGCTCCTGGAAAATGAAGATTGTACTGGAGCAGGGTATTGCCGAGAGTGGAGACCACTATCAGTGGAGACCACTATCAGTGGAGACCACTATCAGTATCGCTATCCTTTATTCTCCTATTTCTTCTAATTATTCAGACGGCAAAACTTAACTTCAGGCTACTGTGGCGAGAAATTCTGCAAACATTGTACAAATTTCACTAGCTTAGTAGCTATCTTTTCAGTTCTTGGGATAAATAACATATCCATGTCTCATTATTTAGCTTCAGTTGACATGAAGATGGATTTTTTCTGCTTCTAAAGTCTAAAAATGCTGTTCGAAAAATTAGAAGAATTCAGGTACATGTAACTTTCTCTCCAGCATATCTGGGAGGGAGATGATCAATCCAATCTCACATTCAACTATTTCCGTATCAATGGCGGAACTTAGCCTCGCACATAGAACGTACAAAAAGCCACTTATGGGGAGTGCATGGTGATCAAGTACATGTAGTGAGCTGGCTACGAAATAGTGCCTTCGGTAATCGAGCGATCCGATCGCATTTTATTGTGAAATGAAGTTAATTTTAACCAAACGAACATAATTCATTCAAATTATACAAAACTAACTATGTTTAGTTGAATAATAGCAATCTATCCCTAGAACTCAGCAACTGCATTAATTTCCGCCAATACGGAAATAGATGAATGCGAGATTGGTTCTGCCGAAAATTAATTGTGTGCATGATAAGATAAGATTCTTTATTGTACTGAGCATCCCATTTGGGACGGAGTACAAAGCGTATAAAAAGTAGAACAAATAAGAAAGTAAACAAACAGGTGCGACGTTTCTGTTTCCGATCCCAGAAATTCACTGGGCCAGACGTCACTTTCGCAGCTAGTGAGTTCAGGGGCTAGATTGATGATCAATCTTCTGAGAAATGGAAAGGTGTTCATGGAGATCGAGTGATCTCCCTCACAATACCAAATCTGGAAGACTGATCAACAGCTCTCCTGGGATCTACGATCGGAAGAGACCGATTCAGGATTGTTAGATGAATTCATGGACTAGATTGGATTTGTATGGATAATAAACGGTCTCTCGTTTTTAAGGAAATTGGTAACAGTCTTTCTCTCCCCATCTCTCACCTAACATTTTCCCCAGGAGAGTTATTGATCACTCTTCTGGAAAATGACAATGTATTGCAGAGTATTACCGATAAAAGTGAACCACTCTCGCTATACAGTGATCACTGTCGCAATACAAACTCTAGGAGAGTGGTCAACAGCTTCCGCAAATTTTACAAGTACACTCAATAAATCTGCACTACACTTTGACACTGCCGGCAGCCGCACAATCTCAACAATTAATGACTTTACTCCCAGAATGGGTGAGCGAGTGAGTGAGTATGATTTGACGTTGCTTTCAACACTATTTCAGTCATATCACGACGTTTGGTTCCAATTCCTTTTCACACCAGCCCCACGAGAGTCAAGTTTATATTTCAGTCAGATTGCGATGAATCAACCAGTTACCACTCAGCCGAGTTGTGTTCCAGTTGCTATTAATCCCAGAAGCTGGATATCAAGGGATGGTACAATGGGTGCTGCTCAATGGTCGATAGGCCCACAATAGCCCTGAACTTTTTATAGATACCCAGCATGCATCAATGCTTCCTTGTTACAATGACAGGAATGTACGATTTCTCTGGGTGAGTGAGTGAATATGATTTAACGTCGCTTTCAACTATATTTCAGTTACATTTTATATCACGATGTTGGGTCCTATTCCTTTTCACACCCGGGAACCATGCGGGTGGGGTCCTATTCCTTTTCACATCCGGGAACCCCACGGATGCCTCAGTCGCCTCTTACGACAAGCTGTCTGAGGAGCTGAGGCCTATTCTCTGGGCAGATCAATGAACGTGTTAGATCGAGAATATACACTGATCATGTTAACTTTGGTACTTACCCCGGTTTCTGCCACACGTTTACCTTTCCCACTGACAGCCGGCATGATTGATGTTCTGAAAAATACATGCAAATAACGAAGAAGAATTAGTCAAAACATGCGAGTTCCTGAATCCAAATAACGACTCATGTGTTCATCTCAAATCACAAAATTGCAAATACAAAGTCAATGGAATCGTTCTCCATGAAAGGAGACCATCGTATATCTTAGCTTGATCATGTTGACAGCATGTTTTGCTTGGGCCTACCACCTTCACTTTAATAATTTGCCTGACCAATAAATTTATTGTCCGTATCTACATACTTTCTCCATCTGGTCAAGCTCGTCATCATTCACCATGGTTCATATGCTTGACCACGTGTTCTCAGGATTCTTTCTAATCAGACATGGCTGACTGGGTTGGAAAGTTTGGGAACTTTGGGGACTGTTTGAGAAGTATATGTTGGTCTGCTCGCTGAACATTAAACGACCTGAGCTTCAAATATGTATATAAATTTTTTTTGAAGTGTGCCACAGTGGGAAGTGTTTTTTATTTTTCAATTGTGTGACCATGGTGACAGCATGACACTTGTTATAACCACAATGCTAACACATTGAACCTCCTGCCCTATTTTCTCCCAAACGAAACCCCTGATGTGCTGTTTCGAATAAGGAATCGTTTCGAAGCACAAGCGATCTACCACTCAAGATATCCTGGCTACAGTCTAGTCCGTGCTGCCTCCGACCCCTGGCAAGTCTCGAAACTAGCATTGCCACGTGCACAAATGAATGTATTTTTTTCACGGTGCACATCAATTTTGATCGTCAGTTGTACAGCATGCATGTAGCTTCATTTGCAAACAAAGGGTCGAAAAATGGACCATCGATCATGCCAACTATAAATCAAGGCAGCCTGCCAATTGCCTGGAAATATTTGCTAGAAAATGTCCTCCATTTGATGTGAGTAAATATCACACTAGGGTA
>JAVTVY010015041.1:41070-69300 GCA_036873755.1 Hanleya hanleyi
ACTACCATGACTTCAACAGTGGGAAACCGCATTACTACCATGACGTCACAGTATGGCGTTAGAGTGAAATTGTTACAATTGTTGCTATTAAAGATAAAAAAACATGTCAATCATTCAGACTAGCCATGCCTCCGAATCGAAGCTTCACAGTGACACCATGAAATCCATCTGAACGTGCAGTTTCTCTTTCATTTTTTTCCCAATTTTTAATTATTTTTTAATATATCTATTAAATGTTATATTTAATGATAAATACTACATATGAAATAGAGACTCGTCCAGTGTAGCTGATATTTCTAAAATCAGGGCGGGGCCATGTTTTTTCACTTCCTGAGGATGACATGTATTCTTTTCTCTGTTATTCAGGTCCCTTTGCTATTAAAAAGATTGCACGAGCTGAAGAAAGCTGCCCAAGAGGAGACTAAAAAGGATGATGAGACGCGATACTTCGCCATGTTCGCTAAAAATCCTCGGAACGCGGAACAAAGGGAAGCAGAAGACAAACCTGCAGCTGAAAAACTGGATTCGGACAAGACCACAAGCTTGTCTGTCAGTGGTTGTATAGAGGAAGCAAAAGAAAACTCTGTAGATACAGGGGCAGCTATCTCTGCAGAAGCAGGGGCGACTAACTCTGCAGAAGCAGGGGCGACTAACTCAGTAGAAACTGTGGCAGCTAACACCAAGAGTGCTTCTACTGGATCAGAAGGAAGGCCACTAAAGCGTTCCCTCTCCCCCGGGGCCTCATTTGGAAGCCTGGGACTTCCCAAGAGGATTAGAAATGAGAGTTTTGGCTGTAAGTGAATACTAAGAATGTATGGTTTCAATATCATCCCATTCACTATGAATAGTTATCTCCCCTGTTTTGTTGGACAACTTGCGCAACCAGATAAGGAAAAAATCCTGCTAAAATACATTTAACTAATGAGATATGTGGTATTGACAATCTACAATTATGGTAAATCCCGTAATAATTCCATCAGGGCTGTTCCATTTAAAAAGGTATGAGAGGAGAGGAAGGCACGCAATATATTATTCTATGGGTCATGGGAGGAAATTTCCTTCAATGCATGTTACAACATTGGGAAGGCCAATAAAATTTCTATGGGTGGTGATGTATACGGTAAGTTCCCTAAGTATTCGCGGCCCTAAGTAAATTCGAAAATGGGCATTTTTCGCCAAGTCACGTGACACTGTTCCCTAAGTAATCGAAAACGGCCCATTCGCAAAAAATCGCGGTCCTAACTATTCGAAAATCACCCAACTATCGTGGTCGCGAGATTGATAATATTATGTAGTTGTGCGATGGAAAAACTTCCAGATCAACGAGTTTCCTTAGAATTAGTATTTGATAAACTTGCAGACTTTTTGAGCATTTTGAACATAACCAATTGTAACAACTAAGTTGATTTCCATTATGTCTCAAACGAAATGTATCCAATGTTTAAACCGCGATGATTTCTCATGGTCATTAAATTGAGAATATTGTCGGTTTACGGAGACGTGCGATATTAAACATTGCCGATTGAAAAGAGCATACGTTCGATATTATACTGAAAATATCAAAATGAAGAACTGGAGACTATGGGGACTCGAATTTACGAAAACGTTCGTTTTTCTGAACTGACCTGCGCAAACTATTCGGAAGTGGTCAGTTTTTCACGACTGCGATATTCACTTCCGGTCACGAATACAGTACACCCAAGAATTAAACTGGTCAAATTCGCGAAGGATAGCCGAAAAATGTCGCGAACCGTTCGCGAACGTTTCGCGAACGATTCGCCAGTACCTCTCGCCATACCTTTCGTGAGAAAATGTCAGAATTGAACCTTTCGCGAAAGGAATACGCGAACGATGTTTGAGGAAGTACATGTCGTAAAATGTTTATATTCTTGTCTGTCAACTATTTATTTTTCATTTGCTCGTGTGTTTTGTTTTTAATGGCATTAATTAGGTCCATATACCTTATTTTGCGAATGAATTGAACTATAAAATCACGACGACGTAGGCCTACCGGTTTTCTTCGTCAGTCCATGAGCAAACCGTTATTCACCCAAAATCGAGATCGTAAAATCGGGAGCTGTATCACCGTATTCATCTAGTCAAAAAGTCGCATAATCTGTCCCTTATTTGAGTTCATTGTGCTGTATGGCTTGTTTTTGTAACTGAAATCTTTCACATCCAAATGAACTCATCGCAGTGCATGAAGCCCGATCTGAAACATGGCGTCAGCCAGCCGTTCATAAGAGGCGTGTCCAGTTGCTATGAAGAGGGAAAACAACTCTGAGCAGACATTTAAAAAAATGTTATTGCTTCATTGGCGGAACAGGGGTTATTCTTGACAAAAAAAATCATCTACTCAGTTTCCAAATTCAACAGAACTAACTCAGTTCTTTCAGCACGCCCGAATGTCTGCAAAAAGTCATTTTTTGAAAGTTTTCATCCCATGAATTAAAAAACTCATTTTTAAAAAAGTTTTCATCACATGAAGAATAAACACTCATTATTTTAAAGTTTTCATCTTTAACAGGATGCATTTATATTGCAGTGGCAGCGGCATTTTGTTTCAAGATAATGATTCAAATCAACGAGATATGATATAATTCTAGAGGAAAATTGGTGTGATTAATAAAAAGTGGTTTAGGCATTTTTTTGTTTTGTTTTTTTCTAAGACTTGAATTTGAAATTCCCCCCGACACAATTTGAAATGAAAGTGTTAAATTTTCCTTCAATTGCATTTTATTGCAGAAAATGTATCCTACGAGAATTAAATTTGCAATTTCCGAAAACGTTGTACACGCAAGGAAACCAAACGGCTGTAAATTCAAGACGGCCATAATAAATACCAAGCTCAACCGCAGACCAGTCAATGCTCTAGACAACCCGATCATGATTGATTGCAGCTCTCGTCATGCACACGTGAAACTTCTTTATTCAGACAATTTGTACGTTTGGTTTTGATGTATTTTCAATCCTTGGTATAGCTGGACATTTCACCTTTTATTTCGTGTTGAAACGAAACGGTACGGGATGTAGCTGACTGCTGGCACACGTCTCTCTGCTGCGCAGTTCTGTCGGGCGTTGTAGCTGTCATCCCTCGTGGTCGTTTGGAAACTTCCACCCCGTGACCCGTTCGTATTAATCGCAAACCCATACTTTCTAGCATAAAGAAATGCATTGCATGGTTCCCGACGAATCGAATTGGAAGCGTTCACTAAAACTAGGGAAGTAAGGCACAAAACTTTTAGCTGTGCCGTATTCCATACGCACATGGCCTACAACAACAACGACGACAACGTGAGTGGAGATTTTCTTTTGCTCCGTTCGTAGACTGTATTTTCTGCCTATTTCGTTCCTGAAACTCAATTTTGTTGCAGGAAATTCTTGCTGGGTGAAATCGAGAATAGTGGTCCTAAAACATAACCCGCATAAAAAGACCCAACACTCCCGCATTTCAAATTCATGTGATTTGTTGTCATCTTGTCTTGTCAAATACGGATCGCTTTACGTCAGTTACGATCGTGACCTATCTTTCGGGAAAGGTATTTACCTTTCGCGAAAGCTTTGAAATAAATATGAAATCATCGTAAGTTATTATCAACCTTTCGCACATGCTTTCGCGAACGTTTCGCGAATGTTTCGCGAAAGATGAACCCAACGTTTCGCGAGCAGTGACCAGTTTAATTCTTGGGCGTACTGTACTTGGGGAACTTACCGTAATTCAAAGCTGCCTTCCGCCCCTCCCATACCTTTTTAAATGGAACAGCCCTCACAAAAAGTGAAATTTTCGGCTATAAAATAAGTCATTAGAACAGGAAGTTGACTATGCTCATATACACGCTCTTGTCACTATGTCTCTTACTCTTCTTCTTGCCCCGCTGATTCACACCGCCAAATATTTGCCTATTGGCCACTAGGGGGTGCTGAGAAGATACAGTTATTTGCGCTGAAAACTGACCTCACTTCCACTCTTTGCATTTCTTGTTCCACATGAAATCATCTAGTAAGCATTTTGAATAACACAGTTCTCTCCCCTGCTAGTCACCTGACTGCTCACTTACCCATTATTCCTCCTTCTTGTTTCCTACTGCAAATGGATCAGGAAGTCATTTTGTTCAGCTCCGTGAAAATTGCCTATTTCTAGCGAAATCACTAGCAGTTGGATTACCTCAGACGTCTGATATTCTTCAAGAAGTCCTTTGGCTTTGGGAAGTATTCTTTACGTTATCAGCGAAATTATGGCTCAAAATATGTCTCAAATGTCATGTATGTCTTGTGGTGGTGACAAGCCTGTAACCTACATTCCATGTGCCCGCAATGTCGCCAGGGAAGAGTATGTACCTGGGATACGGCCTGTGAGGAATGCATTATGTGGGCGCCCGGCATATTTCAAGTATATCTGGCCGGTTCACTGGCAGCTATTGAGGAAAATAAAGCCGTTGTGTCTACTAATCTCGCCAGTGAGACGTATGTAGCTATGTCTCCCTGATCTAGCATGGTCAAGGAGACTAGGGGGTTTGTTGATTCACCAGCTCGACCTACTCTAGTCAGTTTGTTGAACGTAAATAAAGATAAACAAACGCCCCCTCCCGCTCACGATTCTTCCATTTCAGACCAGGCAAAGGGTCATTCAGGTAAGAAACCGACCCGGGTTGTACAGGGTGGAAGGGACTATCGAAGATGTGGAATCCGGCACTACTACGACTGTGGAGGTCGAGCTCCCTATCGAGCGGACACCTGGATATGACGAAGAAGGGAAATCGGTAACGGAGCCAGGCTTAGCGTTGGAAAGCCAGTCAATTCCGATCTCTCGATCGCAAGCGACTTATGACTATGAAAACTTGGGCAATACTAGTGAGGCGCCTAACGTTAAATTTTCATTTGGCTCCGGGATTGGGAGATTGCCTTCCTCAACCCCATTGAGGCCTGGTCGTTCTATAAAATCGTCTAACACTGGAACGACTGGTTTGTCTAACTTCTCCCAATCTGCTTCCGGTTTCTCTGGTGGCCTTCCTCGTCCCCCTGCCGAGACGTCTGTCACTACGAGCCTTCTGGGCCACCAGAGATTGAGGTTCGCACAACAACGGCAGTATGGTATGTATGCAGGTACCTATGATATGTCAAATTTTTTGCCTGCCTCTGAGACGCGGTATAGAGACCTCTCTCAAGTAGGTCAAATTATGCGGCATCCGGTTGCTGGTTTGACTTCGCCCTTGCGTGGCGTAGCTCAAATTTCTGCTTCGGGTGGTATTCGAGGTACGGGACCGGCAATGTTACGTATGATGCGTCCTCCTATACCATGTATACGTGCTTCCGGTTTACGACCTCGTATGCCAGTTCACCAACCATTACAGTGGCCGTGCTCACGGTCATTTGTAAGGTCCCCGAGTGTGAACGCACCCCGTCGGGCCCATTTTCCGGTGCACACTCAAGTGACGGATCCTACGTTGGCTGCTATTCTGCGCGGAATGGAACAGCAACGACAGGAGATGAAAGAACTGAGAGAGATGATGACCAGTCAAATAAGGAGCGGTATGCCGCCGCATCCGGTTTTGACTGAACGGTCTACGCAACCGGAAGCAAGAGTGACGGGGACTATCCCTTCCATTACTCCTTGTTGGCAGGAAGCCCCGGAAGCTATGGAAGTGGATAGGGATCAGTACGATAGCTCTGAATATAATGAACCTACCAATACTGATCCAGATACTAGGAAATATTACGATTTAATTTCCGGTATCTATGACTTGATTCCTGATATGCAGCTTCCGGTCCCACATGCGGGGGATATCGAAACTGAGTCGGGAGAGTCGAATCGGGTTACGAGGTCGGTATCCACGCTTCCGGCCTCAACTGCTATACACTCTATTTGCCATTTGTTTCATAGAACGTTAGCAGAACCCGCTACGCAGGAGGAACGTGCAGTCAGGCTGAGACCTAGAGCTCGCTTCCGCCCTGCAGGATCTTCTGGTCCATTCCCGGTACAGAAGCCGAACATACGATCATATGGCGTACATGATTCACCGTTCAGCTTCCGGTCTGCAGAGGTGAACGGCGATTTTCAGTATTTGTGTCCTTCAAATACCAAATTGCCTAGTAATCCGGATGTTCCGTTTACGAACAAACAGGCCTCCGTACTAGAGGAAACTGCCCGACAAGGAGTGGCGATCACGAATCACCTGGACTGGTTTCTCAAAGCCATTAAGGATGGTTTGTTTTCGCTGTCGGGCGCGGAGAGTCAAGAACAGTTACAGGAGGGAATTAACCTCGTTCTTGACTACCAGAAGATTGCTTCCGGTGCAGTAGAAGATTTGCTGGTACATAATGCCTATTTATCTTCTATGCTGGTGTATTTAAGGAGAAGGGCCTTCATTCCTTTTATGCACGATTACACACCGGAAGCAGTAAAGAGAAGCCTACTAGAAACTTCTACGGCTCCCTCTTTACTGTTTGGTGATGCTGTTGCCGAGGTCCGACCTGAAATGGATCGTATTGAACATAACAGGTCAGTGGCTTCCGGTGCTTTGTCCAAGAGACCTATGGCTTCCGGGTCGGGTCCCAAGGCGAAGAAGACTAAGAAGAACCCGCCTAGTTCCAAGGCTGCTACGGGTGCTTCCGGTCAACAGCAAAGCCAAGTGCCTGCTTCTTTAGAGCCAAGATTATCGAGCTTTGGCCATAAGAAGCAGGGTAAGGGGAAAAACAAGTAGTCAAAGGAGAATACCTGATGTCTCGGGCCATACCGGGTGGCTTCCGGTATGGCGGGAACACCGAGACATAATGCTTCCGGTCCCGCCACAACTAGACCTTCCGGTAGGGGGAAGGCTTCAGTTGTTTTGGCAGAACTGGTTAAGGATCGGGGCAGAAGCGTGGGTCATTCGAACTATCAGATACGGCTATCGCCTATTGTTCGACACGCTTCCCCCCTTGACTGCATCTCCCCTTCCGTCTCATATTCCATTACGAACGGGTCATCTATCAGCGATTCAGTCCTCTGTGGACAAGCTGATCGAGAAGGCTTCAGTATTAGAGCTTCCGGTTTGGGATACAACACCCGGGTTCTATTCGCCGGTCTTTCTGGTCCCCAAGAAAGACACGTCCGAGATGCGCATGGTTATCAACCTCAAGCGCCTCAACAAGGACTACCTCACTCCACCGCCACACTTCCGCATGGAGTCTTTCCGGTCTATCCGGTCGGTACTCAAGCAAGGGGAATGGCTGACTTCTCTGGATTTAAGGGATGCATACCTTCATATCTCGATACATCCGGAGGACAGGAAGTACTTAAGATTCATGGTCGGCAAACGACGCTTCCAAATTCAAGTGCTTCCGTTCGGCCTGTCAACTTCCCCTTGGGTGTTCACACGAGTGTTTACACCAGTGGCACAATTCCTGCACAGTCTAGGTATAAATTACCACTTTTATTTCGACGACTCCCTGCTAAGGAATGCCTGCAAGGAGCAATTAATCCTAGACACGCAGTTTGTCTTAAGGATATTGTCTTCTCTGACTCCGTCGCAAAGGTGCAAATTTCTGGGGGTGGAATACCATACGCTTTTAGCTCTCGCCAAACCCCTAGAAGATCGTTGGCAAAAGATAACAACGAAGATACCTCAATTCCTCAAGTTATCTCAAGCCAGGGCTCTACACTTTGCTGCGATAATCGGCCTCTTGACGTCAACACAGGACGTAACTCCAAGAGGGCGGTTGCAGCTTCATCCCTTAATGATTTACTTCGATCATCAATGGGTCGAAAGGCAGTTGAACCTGTGGATACCTGTCACGCCTCTTGTCAAACAATGCCTCCAATGGTGGCTGGATCCACTCAACGTTATGCCGGGTATGTCCCTACTTCCATTTCGTCCGTCACATCACCTGTTCACGGATGCATCTATGGAAGGTTGGGGAGCCAGGTCGATATCCGGGTTATGGACAATCGAGGAACGCTTGTACCATATCAACGTGTTGGAGTTTATGGCAGTGACACATGCCATCCGCACGTGGGTGAGCGTATTGACCGACAAGAACCTGCTAGTTGCGACGGACAACACATCAGTCGTGTCCTACATCAACAAGCAGGGGGGGGGGGACGAGATCTCCGCAATTACAAAGCCAAGCGGAAATCTTTTTCGGTCTGTGTTGGGACAACAACATATCAGTGTTGGCCAGGCACATCCCGGGAATTCTGAATGTCTTAGCGGATTCGCTTTCACGACGGAATCAGATAATTCCCACAGAGTGGCAACTTCACCCAGCCATACTAAAACAAATAGCTCATGTCTGGGAGATGCCACACATAGATCTGTTTGCCACTCGGCACAACAATCTATTGCCCCTGTTCATGTCGCCGGTTCCGGATCCGTCGGCATATGCAGTGGACGCCCTATCGCAGGACTGGTCAAGGATGGTAGCATATGCGTTCCCTCCTCCAGCTATCCTAGCGAAGGTACTCCGGAAGATCCACGAACACACTTGTGTCGTTTACCTGATTGTTCCGTGGTGGCCAGCAAGGCCGTGGTTCCCGGAACTACTGGATCTTCTGGTAGATGTACCAAGACAGCTTCCGGTATGGCACAATCTACTGCGCCAGCCCGGAACGTCGATATTCCACAGCCAGCCAGGACTGTTCCACTACCACGTGTGCAAGTGCTCAAGAAGCGCTTTGCTCAGGCGGGATTTTCAGCGGAGGTTGGGCGCCGAATGGCACAATCAATTCGACCGTCCTCTTCCGCTGTATACAACTCAAAGTGGGCAATCTTCGATCTTTGGTGTGGAGAGAGGGATATCAATCCAACCTGCGCAACTATCCCGGAAGTAGCAGAGTTTCTATTGTACCTGTTCAGGGATAGGGGCCTGGTGCCCGCTACGGTAGAAGGTTATAGAGAGGCGTTTGTTTATCCCTTTCGATCCCAAAGCCAAACAAGAAATAAGTAAAAACACTATCTCGAGTTGGCTCAAAAATACGATTCGGCTAGCGTACTCCACGGCTACGGATAGACAAGCCGCGCTTGTAAACGTTTCGGGTCACGAGATTAGGGCACTAGCGGCATCATGGCCTCTATGGACTAATAGATCAGTGACTGACATTATGAGGGCGTGCTACTGGAGGTCAAACACGACATTTGCCTCTTTCTACCTCCGGGACATGACGTTAGCATGTGACGACCTCTATTCCATCGGCCCACTTGTGACTGCACAGCGGGTGTCTGTGGGACCGAGGCCAGCAAGATAGCAAGATAAAGTCCGGGCATACAGTTTTTACCCTGCTTGCTGGTGAGTGCATTTTCCTCTCGTTCCCTTTCGGAAAAAGGGGGGGGGGGCGTATATACGACTCGACCTTGAAGTCAGAGTAGCGACAGAGGTTCCCTGTGTACCATAGGCATATAGGTTACGGCTGTTGTATGATCTCATGGATCCTCTTTGAGGTAGAAGATCGGTGATTTCTACTCTGTACTAGTCATCTTGCTCACGGCTTTTATCACTTACCACGGATTGTATCAGTTTGCCCGCCATCCTTTCTGCGGCATTCTATGCAAAGAGTGGAAGTGAGGTAAGTTTTCAGCGCAAATAACAAAAAAAATTCACAGGTAAATTTTGTGTTATTAAGCTAAAACTTACCTCACTTCCAGTGATGCCCACCCACCTCCCCTCTGTGATACATCCTGACCATGTATTGCAGTGGAAACAAGGAGGAGGAATTATTGGTAAGTGAGCAGGCAGGTGACTAGCAGGGGAGAGAACTGTGTTATTCAAAATTCTTACTATATGATTTTATGTGGAACAAGAAATGCAAAGAGTGGAAGTGAGGTAAGTTTTAGCTTAATAACAGAAAATCTACCTGTGAATTTTTTTTTTTACCGAGGATTTCGGTAGTTGATTTCATAAGAAGCATTTTGGATATGGTTTACCCTATAAAAGGGATAGATCAGATTTATTTCTGTTAATTTCATGTCAGGAGTTTCATAACAAATTTGTTCAACTCAATTTTAACGATATGTCAATATGTCAAATATCCCTGGAGGGTAGTCGAGTTTAATTTTTATTGGAGCCAGCTGGCTGGCGGCCTCTTGCTATACAAGGAACGTTAAATCAATTTCAAACCCAGAATGCTGATTTATCAGTTTGTAGTTTTTGGCTGCAGTATCACATGTCCAGCTAGCAACCAATCAACGTTAGTATGAGGAATTCGAGATGAACCAAACATTATGTAGCAAAATGATAGGATAACACAGATAAATCACCTCTAGCGATCAATAGGTGAATATCAGGAGGTTTACATCAGTAGGGTAACGAGGAGCGTGAGGGACCTAGTGACACGAGCGGGTAAATAAGCGTAAAATTCCGTTGACCGAAATCATGCATATTATTCATTATTTCAATGATTTTGGAGGTTGATGAAATTTATCAGAATCACTGATTGAATTTCATCCACAAAGTTGAGGGTGATTGAATTTCAACCTGATGATTGAATTAATAAAGCAGTTAACATGTATATTGTATGAATTAACAAAGGTTTACTTACCGTTATTGTATTTTCTATGACGCGGGTGGTTGTGTGGGTTCAGGTTCCTGTTGCTTCAATGCATTTTGCTGAGAAGCAACAGGAACTTGATAATGTGATGTCTAGCACTGTAATATCACTTGTGTTTATTGCACCATATAAGCGTCCTGTCTGTGTCTTGTGCGCTGTCCTCAGTGTTTTATAGGGTGGATGGAGGGTGTCTGGTTCCATGCTGCTTCAAAGATGTCTTCTTTGAAGTAGCAGGAACACAACTGAGCTGGGTAGTGCTTAGTTAGTTCATCGTGATATAGCTGAAATATTGTTGAAAGCGACGTTAAATTCTAATTCACTCACTCACTATTTTCTATGACTTGCCATAATTGTATGTTGGTGGCTGAACCTGCATTTATTTGATTTATATTTGAAATCCCAAGAGGAGTTAATTTTGCATTGCTACAGTTGCAGATTACAGTAACAGCAGTTGGAAGGAGTTACAGCCATATGTGATCGGTTCTTATTGTATGAGTCCCCTGAATATAAGCATGCAGCAGAGGCTGATACTCCAGTACCTAACACCCATGGCTGAATATCAGGAGGTGAGTATAGCGAGGTGATCTCCCCTGAATAACTGCCGCTCTTTAAGGTTAGAGGTATGAAAAGCTGCTTTCAGAAAGTAGGCACCTCAGTTTCACTTTTACCAGAGGCATCCATTCTAGTCCCGCGAGACTCCCTACTACGAGAAGTGGCTGCAGGAGAAATGGGAGCCATCCCCCCAAATTTTGTGCGGTGAGTACGCGCGTATGATTTCTGCGTATGATCTTCCAGCCAGTCACCATTAACTGTTTTCATCGAATGACAGCGCTAAGCTGCACAGATTATTCTCTTTGTAATAGTACAAAACTATCCAACGTATATGACATCTGCTGATTGATAACTGTGTGTAAAAACGCGAGAAACTGATGAATTATTTCTTCACAATCAACTGTGAAACGAAGCAATATGAGTTGTCTCCCTTGTCAAACGTTCACCTGTCGTTTATTAATAAACAGCAAAACAGCTCAATTATTTTAATTTCTGAGTTAAGAGTAACTAGATTTTCAGCTAACTTCGTTCATTGTTGTTATATTTAGTACAGTTCATCAACTGATTGCAAAAATTTGTTCACTAGCCCCTTCAAATAATTAACAAAATCAGTGTTAATTTTGTTGAAATCTTACTCTTAATTATCATTAGTATATAAGGAGATCAAGTTGCCTACATTGGTAATGTAACTACACCGTTCAAGTGTTTCAGATTTTGAATTGAATGTTGTCTGTTTATAAAGACGGAAAAAGTTCCTTGGTGCGATGATGTAAGATGGAGCCTCGCTGTCAAAATAGTGACATGGCTCCCATTTATGTGAGAGTCATGATCTCGCTATCACGAAGGCATGACTCTCTGTTGAGAATGCAGAGCCATCCACAATTATTTTGAAGAATACATCGATAAACTATTCCAGAAGATTTGTCATTTATATTTTCTACACATCCGGTAGAGCCTGTTTTCATGTACATGACAAAAGTTCATTTCCCACAAAAATAGAATATTTAATTACTAAAACTAATTGTGAGGGGCTTTGGTACTTAACAGGAGTTTTCTGCGCCCCCCGTGAAACAAGGGAGATAAACCCTTTCCGAATTATTCTACAGCTTACCCAGATCAAGAATTTGAAATGCAGGCGGTTGACTGAAATTGTTTTGTACATATTTGTCTCCCTTGCCAATGATTTATTTTCACCCAGTTATTTCATTTTTTGGGAGGAAGTAGTATACAATTGTAAAATATTGTTTGATTCTGTTGCTTGACAGTTGTTGGGTACTGTGTTCGAGAACGACGCCATGGGCCTCATCTTTTACTACATTGATCTTCAGCAAAACAGAGATGTCAGACTGGCTTTTGATGCACTAAGGGTAACTGAATACTAGTTATGGTGCTTACAGCTTCACCTAAATCTACTTTGTAAAGGAATAACATACGTGTTATGTATTTAATATACGTGAAAAAAAAACATATTTAATTTTCTGTTGTTTAACAGCTCCCAATTCAGCAAAGAAGGCGTAGTATACCTGAAATTTACTCGTGCAAGATAGTCTGCATATCTTATATGTATGGTATAATACATCTAATGATTCAATCCCCCTATCAAAATTCAACCACAACAAATTTTGAAGACAAAATTCAATCAGTGGTTCAAATGAATTTGATCACTCCAGGGATTCCGCTAGGGTCTATTTGGGTCCGTCAACGGACCCATTCCCCCCACTGAATGAAATAAAAATCCCCCTTTTGGTCCGCTTGTTAAGAAGTAAAATGGTAGCTAAAGGTTTAAAATGTTACTTTATATCCCTCCAAGTCTTCCCTTCGTGAATAACAATGAAAACACATGTGGAAATTCACATTTGAAAAGACGGCAATTGCCGGAATTAGGACAATGACCTGACGGTTCTCTGAAGCACCTGAAAAATTTCCTGCTTCCCGAGGTATGACAGCACTCCATTTCCAGCTAACAGTCTGCGACTACAGTCTGTCCATCCAGCCAGATTTCTTGTGTTTAGTGCTCTTCCAGCGCAGGCCACGGAAATGAAAGTAGAAGCTCTGGAAGGTCAAGTTAACAACTGTCACCATTCGGGTATATTATCAGATCATCTTAGGGCATAATTTTGTTTGCCATGATGTTTTTCACCTGTCACTATCAAAATCTGTTCATGTGCTCTCCACCACGTCCGCGTATCGACTCTGTTAGCAACCGTACCGGAAGATTTTTGCTTCCAAGTTCAAATTATCGTGGTAATACATACGTAGCAAAGAGTGTAAATAGACTTTAAACAGACATTCCTGCTGTTAATCTTTATTATAAAATCCATCTCTAGACGCTCTCTCAGGCCATCAATTTAAACGGCAATTATCAAAAATCTTCTGCCGCCGTGAGGGGGGAAACCCCCCTCGGACTCTCCCCCCTTCGGTCGCTACGCTCCCTCAGACTTGGTCGCTTCGCTCCCTCGTATTTGCGGACCCAGATTTTTTTTTCGGGCGGAATCCCTGCACTCTCTAAAATCATTGAAATAACAAATAGTGAATTATATGCATGATTTTCAACCATTTTGTCAACTTCTGTTCTAATAAATTTGATCACCTCCAGATTTCATGGTGGGAAATATCACTTTCTGTGATTGAATTATTAAAGGGATTACCATAATTATGCCAAATCTTGATAATTAAATTTACAGTAGATACTTGACACAAAAATATGTTGTAAATTTCTCTGTCGTTTTCACATTTGAACTGATATGTTGATTCGTATTAATCTCTCTATATCACAGTATCTGGCTAACTTGTTGTGTCATAAGAAGTTCGCCACAGAGTTCATAAGTATGGGTGGTGTACAGAAACTCCTGGAGGTGTACCGACCGTCCATAGCAGCCACGGGGGTCTCACTCTGCCTCTATTACCTCTCTTACTTTGAGTTCGCCATGGAAAAGGTGAGACCAAGAGTCTTTAGGAGCTATTGAATATGAACCCACTGTTAGAATAAATGCTGCTCATTAACTCACTCAGTACATGTACCAATGACGCCAAAAGATAACAAAATAATTCCCTGTCCCGACACCGTTGACGACTTTTGGTGTAATTTCTAAGAGGCTTTCCAACCCCAATGACATCAAAAGACGACAAGGCTGCTTTGCCGTCAAATAAAACCCCACTCCGTCTTCAATGTAGCATTTTACGCGAGCGCCTCGAGTGAAACTTGCCCAAATGTGTACCAGTATATCTTTGAAAAGCCTAAACCTTCAACAATCGGATTATCAAAGAATGTTTTCATTTTGACAAACAAATAAAACTAGATGGTGACTGAAACGAAGAAATAATGGAGGAAATGCGGAACGACAAAATTTTCACAATTTTACTGTGTCAGAAAATGTTGCTGCAGAAATGTAAATTCACTCAGTTATCCCGTTAAAATCTCTATTACTGAAGTATAACGTCTCCAAGAGACCATCTAATCATTCCATGAAGATGAAAGCCATCAGATCCACTCCGTAAACTTTATTTGCACATTTTTCCAACACCTGTGTTGGTAAATATTGAACATTTTTATCTCCCAGTTCTTGGAACAAACTGCAATGGTCGAATTGATCAATCGCATGCCTTCGTTTTAGTCACGTGGTAATGATACAATCAACCAAAGCACTGAAGTGTCGGCGTGGTTCATTGGCACATACGACCAGATATGTGAGATGAATCATATTTATATTCAATCATAGCTTTCATAATATTAGCCATCCATTGTAACTATGATGAGCTTGGGAAAGCCCAGGAAATGACCTTTCCAACGTGACCTTGATCACAGAAAACAACTGCGGGAAAGGGGAGAAACACGCCTTGAAATGTGACAGAAAAAACCCCTCAAACTCTTCGCAATTTAGGGAGCATCCCAGAAGTCGGAACGAAAATTTTCATTTCATGGGAACACTGTAATGATCGAGTAGAACGTCTGAATTAGCAGAACGTTAGCCGAGAATGTTCCTACTCATCGAACGTTCGGCACTTTTCCTCAGAACATTCTGTGACACCGGAATGTTCGAAAAAATAATGATAGAAAATAGTTCCATCTTTGTTGAAAAGAAAAGAAGTTCGAGTTCTTGTGTACGGATTGTACGGTAGGCCGTTATAATCTACTGACCATACCTATTTGTCAAGTTTTTTTTGCATAGTTAATAAATAAAACAATTGTTCCTACAAGAGAAATAACCAGAAATCTAAAACTGTCAACGGAAAAACTTCGTCGTATCAAATCCCGACGATTGTGTAAGGACCAGCCGCTAGATAGCCCATCTATTTCTGGTTCAAATTGAGCATTATATTGTAAAAATAGCCCCACCTCTCATCACTTTCTTTCTTGAATATCTGTAGAATCTTAATTGCGTGTTAATGAAAATCACTGGTGATTCTGACTTGGGCTGTGCCCATCTTAATATAGGCAGGATTTCAACTTGGGGCGGGGGGGATTTTCAAGAGTTCAGTGCGCTTCGGAGTCCTATTGCCCACCCTACTTCGTAGGTCCTGTGACGTTAGTCACACTGCCATGTTGAAATGTATTATTTCAAAAGGACATAAAGCAATAATTTTCAAAAAGTCTGAGATCTGAAATGCAGACAGAAACACATAAATGCCTTTTGTTTTGGAGATAAATATTTAACTTCACTGACTGCCATGAGCTGGAAGCAGCGGGGTTCAGGCCAAGAAAACTATCTAGGGCTGACAGCTAGGATGAGCTACTATACTGAATGAGTTAAAGTCATTTACCTCAAATATTACCTGTGCACAATCAAACACAGAGAAAGATGTTTGGTCAGCACAAGGATGATTCACAGGTGTAATATCTTGGGGCTGATTCACAGGTGTAATATCTTGGGGCTGATTCACAGGTGTAATATCTTGGGGCTGATTCACAGGTGTAATATTTTGGGGCTGATTCACAGGTGTAATATCTTGGGGCTGATTCACAGGTGTAATATCTTGGGGCTGATTCACAGGTGTAATATTTTGGGGCTGATTCACAGGTGTAATATCTTGGGGCTGATTCACAGGTGTAATATTTTGGGGCTGATTCACAGGTGTAATATTTTGGGGCTGATTCACAGGTGTAATATCTTGGGGCTGATTCACAGGTGTAATATCTTGGGGCTGATTCACAGGTGTAATATTTTGGGGCTGATTCACAGGTGTAATATCTTGGGGCTGATTCACAGGTGTAAATATCTTGGGGCTGATTCACAGGTGTAATATCTTGGGGCTCTCGTAGATCATATGGGTAGAGCAATTGGCCAGGGATGCTGACACCAATTTATGCCTTCTCTCTGAAGTATCATTTCACACTCGGGTATCCACATGGACCACCGTCCCTAAACATGCTAAATGACAGCAGAGAACTAAAACAGATTTGTTTTGTCAACGACCCACACACTGAAAGCTGGGGTATGGATTTCGATACTATAGCATGGTCTGGGGCCAGTTTTTAACTTAAAAATTGATTTCTGTACATCAAAAGTTCTGGAACTTCAATTTTTTTTTTGTGAACTAGGTATCCTCGATAAAGTCTGAAAAAATGGGAAACCATATTTATGGAAATTTATCTGTATTTCCTAAATTAGTAATGTTAATCTTTTGGCAGCTATATGCCAGTTTTGGGCAGGAAAAGCCAGCTGTGACGGAGGGCTGTCCAAGGCAATTGGATACATGTATACATCTATGTGCAGCAGCACTTTCACATAACAGAAATGACATTGAAGCAAATCCAGAGATACAAGCCGATATGTTTATATTTTGTCTTGTTATAGCTTCTCCTTATATAAGGTGTACATCTAATTCACAGGTGTGCTTACTGCCAGATCATGTATTGTCAGATCTTGTCAGGTAAGCATATAGAAATATCGGTCAGTTTCTTTCTAATCTGAACTTCTGCCATGTCTGTACATCACATAAGGGGGACAACTCCATCAGAACAAGGGCACATAACTCCACATATACACTGGAGCATCTGGACCAACATTCTTTCTTGAAATGACTTTGTTTAACATGTGTTCAAGATGCAGTATTCAGTTCTCTCAAAAGAAGGTAGAAAGTTTTCAGTACTGTTGTATAGGCGACATGAGTGACTGGAATGATAAAGCCAAAAAGAATACTGTAAATGCATTATTATTTGTGGAACACCACAGTAAACGATGTAGAGAAACGTTATCAATATAAACGTGTCCTGCCTATACAAGGTTCACGGGAAACGGTCTTCTCCCGAAAGTTGAAAGGATTGCTCCCACCGAATAGTCTGTGTTTTTGACTGGTGGCTGGATATACCAAAAGACTGTCTCGCGGAATGATTATAAATATCTGTTACCCAAATACCAATCATTGTCAAAAAGAAAACGTTGAGATTGGCTTATTACAGAATCAGAAGAATATCGGCAAACAGCTCGCTTGAATCGTTCATAGCATTACCTCTAGGTTACTCTAGAAACGACTTTAACGAACATCATATGGATTAAGAATACTGATCAGCGATACAGATTTGATATTTCTTGCCGGCATCATTGAAAACTGTTGACCGCTTCTCTCTTGCAGAAAACTAGCCTAATCTTATGCATGCTATGATTTTTTTTTTTAAGTTGGTGCTTATGCTGTTATATGAATTGGGTCTCGGGATTATGGACGCAGAAATTCTTTAATGGATGACAGCTAAATAATGAATGACAGACTAAGCGCTTTTATTTTCCTGATAGACCATCTTGGTTTACCTACATTGAGAGACTATTGCATTGTGTATATTGTATTTGCTCTTGCAGTTATGCACTGTGGCTGATGGAGTGTTCCCACCAGTCCAGTCGCTGTCACGCAGCCATGTTCTTCGGACATTCCCTGTCATTCAGGATCATCCTGGAGCTGTTTGATAAGACAGACGGTTTAAGAAGACTCTTTAATCAGGTATGTTCAAGTCTCTTAGCCTTCTATCACATCGGTTGTCATGAAGTCTTTTGGGCAGAAAATAGGTTTGAACTGTTTTGAACAATTTGTGAACTTCGATGACCATGTATGGGATGAAACATTCCATTTTAATGGCAAATTTGTGGTTGGTTGTTCACAAACTTTTAACATTCAGAATATAGGACAAATAATATATTGTTGATTAAGGTCATATAAAGTTGTTCCCCTTTGGCTGAATAATATTAATTTCTAGCTTTACAGGCACGGTTTCATCATTTTTATCACAGATGGCAAGACAGGATAAAAAAACTAATTTTTTACCATAATAATATTCTTGAAGGTAGTGCCACAGAATTGTTTGGAGTTGTTTTGTTTGCAAGAAATTGTACTGTTGAAAAACATTCTTTATTTCAAGAAAATTGCATTAAACTGCTCCAGTGATGGATATATTTTGTCTGTGTCAAAAGGGAGGGGGGGGGGGGAAATCCCTTCTTTGTCATTTCTTTAAATAACTGCCTGTGATGTTGAAATTAATTTTATTTAGCCTGGTCTCATGTCCTTCTCTCTGGAACAGTTGTGAAGTAATATCCTGTTTTATACTCATACATGGGGTCTTCAATAATACTGCGAACTATGAGCTTCTCCACGTAAACGCAATTAGCTCTGAAATATTTTTGGAAAGCGTAGCTGAATATTTATAGTAATTTCTGCTTTATTGTCAAGATGTAGAGTTAATGATTTCTTGTATTTTATTTCTTGTATTTTATCATTCTGGCAGATAAGCACCTTGGACATTCTGAATGTAGAACAGGAAGACAGTCTATCGGATGACAATCTGTTTGTCAGTCGTCAGTCTGCGCGTCACGTCTGTGTGGCGTTGAAGAAGTACTTCGAGGCGCACCTCGCTCAGAAAGCAGACGAGATTCGACGATCACATGCTCGTAATGATGGCAGCTCCCCGGGTTCAGAAACACCAGCTTATAAGGTACATCAGTGATTGTATATATACAATGAAACCTGTGAATACTGACACCTGAGTAAACCGACCAACCTCTAAATACCAACATTATCAATGGTCCCAAAAGTTCAATTCAAAGTATTCTGAACCTTGATAAATCGGAACCCTGTCGAAATTGACACTATAAACTGATCCCAAGCATGGTTGATTTACGCAAGTTTCATTGTACTAAATCTTTACATGAGGCTCATTAAGAATATTGGTTGTTCATTTGTCATAACTGCCTGCCCCATATTTTTTCGCCACCCTGATTTTTGGTATACATTTTTCTAAAATGTCTAAAACACATTTTGATACGAGCTGCATGTGTTGATGAGAGTGGAAAGTTGATCCAGGCCCAGATGATGTGGTCCAGTCACCATTGACCTCAACTAACTGACGGTATTCTGTCAGTTGTATCAATATAAATAACATCATTCATCTTCTTGCACAGCATATATTTGACGCGTAATGTCTTGCACCACCCCATTGTCCTGGTGAGATAATATACTGTGAATAATATCTGCAGTAGTTCTGAATTTCCTGCCTCCCGGGGTTGACCTGGTATGTCGTCGCGCACACACCAGGTCATGGTAAGGATATTCCTCAGCTCCTCAGACAGCTTGTTGTAAGAGGCAATTAACTGGGGCACCCATGGGGTTCCAGGATGTGAGAAGGAGTGGGATACCACCCGTGGGGTCCCTGGTGTAAGGAGGAAAAGGATCCAATGTTGAGATATGACTGAAATATAGTTGAAAGAGACGTTATGTCATATTCATTCGCTCACTCTGAATTTTATTTAGACAGCTCTGATCTCATATTTCTCTTCAGCAGCATCCACAATTACAACACCGTTTCAGACACATTCATCAAGCGTATCCTTTGATCTTTCTGTTTCCTTTTTCAAAGGCTTTCAAGTTACCGGCTGAGATAACACAGGACAACATAGAGCTAATGTTGGACCACTTACCTCTGAGGTTGCACTGGAAACCTGTGTCAGGCTTTCATCAGCTAGGTGGCATCAAGCTACTGCTACAGCTCATGGCCATAGCCTCCGCCTGGAACAACTACACTGGCAAGTGAGTACCAACAAAATATCATGGCAATCCCTCTAATAATTCAATCACAGGAAGTGAAAAATTCTAATATAAGATCAGGGGGTGATTAAATTTATTAGAACAGAAAGTTGAGAAAATTGATTCAAAATCATGCATATAATCCAATATTTCGTTGCTATTTCAACGTTTTTAAAGGGTTATGAATTTATTAGAACAGAAAGTTGAGAAAATTGATTCAAAATCATGCATATAATCCAATATTTCGTTGTTATTTCAACGTTTTTAAAGGGTTATGAATTTATTAGAACATCCGATTGAATTTTGTCCCCAAATTTGAGCGGTGATTGAATTTATCTTATTTATATAGATACCTTGGTTACTGTATTTCTTCTATTTTTTCGAACGGTTTTCAAGCCAAAGTAGGCCTTGAATGTTCGAGCATTAGAGGACATATTCAGTGGTAAAACAGCCTGTTTCGAAAAAATAAGAGGTAAAAAAATTCCATCTAGATGTCGGCTTTCCCGGCGATGATGTCAGCCTGACTATACCTGTTGTTGTTGTTGTCTGACAAGTCGAAGTCCGACATAGGATTTATTCGGCAACTACTGAACTGACAAATAGTTTTGATAAAAATACTCCTGTATTGAAGTTGAGAAAACGTTTTTGCTTCAAACTAAAGAAAAATCGGATAAATCTTTGAAGCACATGTTTACTGTCAGCTTCCAAAGTTTCAGCTATCGGCACAGTTTCCTATTCGCCTTCAGATTTGCCGTGAATACATATATGCATATTTTAGGGATCTTCAAAACTATATTTTATTCAACAGCACAATGGTTAGTAAGTTTTTCATTACTTTTCTCTGTGACATCTACAAAAATCGCTGAAGTCGGCAACCAGTCTATGCATGAGGCGGCTCTTCATTGAAGCAAGGCCTAGCTGTGCAGGGTCTACGGAGTTGAAGATGTCGCTTCCTATTTCCGGAAACTACGGAGGGACTCTTTCCTTGTTTATAATCCTCGTAATTAGTGCAGAGATGACAATTAAATGTGTTACAAGCCTCACTGATTCTAGCCAGGGAAATAAGGGCATGTTTTGTTCTAGGCCAAGCACCCAATATATAATTTTTCAGAGGTGAACATTTCTTTCTCGCCTCGCACCACGTGGTGCTGTTCGCCAGAGGGAAAAATAAAGGCATGCTTATACAAATTACAATCAGTACATTTTGTAAACATCATTTGTATACTGGTTTCTAAGTCATTCTGTCAGCCAGTCAACTTTATTCACCGGGACAACTTTGCATTAATTCTTTTATTTCTCTTAAATTGAAAGCCTTCCCATGTTTTTTATTTATTTCACTAACATTACACCAAAAAAATCGGGGAAATAACAGGGTTGTGTTATAGAGGACAAGTGTACTTCTTATGAAAGGGGCTTTCTATATGGCACAATTTTTTAATGTTCGAAATTAAAAGACAAAAAGATCAATGTTCGAAATATTTAGAAGTGAATTTATCTTTATGAGATTGAAAAAAATCATGTGTTCGAAAAATTAGTGTTCGAAAAAATAGAAGAAATATGGTACATAGCAAGAAATGGTTTTCTAACATGTCTAAAAGGAAGAAAAATCTTGGTTCTAGATAATGAATCTGGAAACTAGATCTTTATTTCTAGAAATGCATCAAAATTCGAGAATATAGATCTAGTTTCCAGATTATTGTACTTACAAAAAACTTATTGCAAAAATAGTCTTTAATACCAACATTATTACCCCTGAGTTGCTTGTGGTGATAGCTTCCATATTTACCTTCAATATTTCATGTAGAATCACTCTGATTTCTTTGAAATCTTTAGGACATAAAATTTCCTTGACTGATTGAAGAAAAATAATCTATTCATGTGTTTTATGAAATGTTTTCTTAAAAAAAAAATGTCTAGAATTCCTACCCCATGGACAGATTATCTTGTATGATCAACTCTTTAATAAAGAAGAAATGGTATCTACGTGTATATCAAATGTCATGTTTGATAGTTGTGATTTGTTGGTAATGTTTCAGGGCCGAGACCATACGGAGTGCGTTGGATGTTCTAGCAGTGTGTACCGTCATACCTAAGGCCCAGGTGATCTTACTGGAGTCTCTACCTATACCTGAGGACCAGCACACACAGGGGGTCAGGTCAGTATTGATGCACCTGTCATAATCAGAAATTGTGGATTGACGTTTAATAAGGGGAACTCCATGAACTCGCGGCCTGAATCTTTCACATCATCGTTAGTCAATTATAAAATCACTGAGTGTGTAAATTGATGTGTTTTACTGAAATAATCCATTCAATGTGAAAGCTCAAGACATAAATTTATATTTCGCGCTTAACACTTCAGGGCATCTCCTTCAGATATGTCACAGCTGAGGCCAAATTATACCAAAACTGACATCTAAATTGAGTGGAAGTAACACTAGTCCACCAGACTTTCTTACATCACACAAGTCACATGACTGATGTCACTATCCCTTGATCCTTGCTTTTGTATACAAATATGACAAGCACCGTATGCCTACAGCAACTCTTGGTAAAGTTCCCACAAAACACATAGCGCATTTTGTAAAGTGTGAATTTATGAAGAAAACTGGTGATTATCAGAGTACTGGAAATTCAAAGCCATTCAGCTCTTAGCTGGAATTGTAACATTATAAATTTTATTATTATCGTAGAATGGGGTGAGTGAGTGAGGGTTTAGCGCTATTTCGGCCATATAGCGATGATATAACTAACTACGAAATGAGTAGCTGGACATGTGTGACTATCCATGTACAGTCATCATGTAGAGGAAATTAATCTTCCCCTCGTAGCAACAGACACGGTACAAAACTCATGCTGCTCACCCGCTTGGGGTGTTAGGTGAGCTCCATTCAGCAGGTTAGGGCGACCCCGCTCTCTAAAATGGAGGTAAAAAAGGTCATTTTTGCTCAATAACTTTTGATTCCTTCTTAAACAATGCATCCAATTTTCAGGTGCATTGATTTATCTATTGTTCCATGTCGTAAAATTAATTTGCCATGTGAAGACCCAGCCAATGTTGTTTAAACAGTGCGAAGGATGTTTGGCGTATTATTATGCAAATTAGATAGATGACAATTTACTTTTTTACTACCATTTAATGCGGATGGATATGTCTGTATGCGCCTCAAGAGGATTTTGCTGAATTTATTATGTGAACTGATTTATTGAGCGAAACGATCCTTTTTACCTCCATTTTAGAGAGCGAGATTCCCCTAACCTGTTCATCATGTCCAGGATGATATGGCCCCAATATTGCCTGTTGTGTTAACGTTGTAGCAAGAACTAAAGATTGTCATCATCAGAATTCTTCTTCAGATTGTGTTTTCTCTTCTTCCATCAGATCAGTAATAAGCTGTTGTTCTTTTGTTTTGTAGCATTTTGCTGCGTCTTGCCTATCAAAGAGATAAAATATTTTGTTGTCCTTTCACTTTGTAGTATTTTGCTGGGTCTTGCAGAAGGGGATATTATCCCGGATGCTGAGGTTCACAAGTCTGCTCTCAATGTGATAGTCAATTGTGCCTGTGGTTCAATGGAACGGGTGAGTAACCTAGCACATTGTAACACATGGACTGCTGACTACGACTATACTCATAGCGGCTGTACCATTTCCATTTGCCAAGCTATCATCCATTATCACATTATCAGACACACCAACTCATGCAGTTTTACCCTATCTGGCCTGGGCTTTTTGGGACCTGTCCAGGGAGGGAGTGCTGAGAAATGGCCCACACAGAGTATTTTCCTCCTTGAGCTAAGTGATTTCAGAGCACACACACTATACCATAATTCGAAACCACCAGAAAATGTTAAAGAAAATCCAAGATGAAACCTAACTGATGGCGTCACAGTGAAGTCATTTCCCAGCGATCCACAGGTGCTGATTTTTTATTTATTGTTTTCTCAACGAAACTTCAAAATGATAATTGTAAATCTAGTATGTGATGTGAAATAAAATATTTTGCTCTTTCATCGCGGAAAAAGCAGAAGTTTTGTGAAGAAATATGACCAAGGAGACATCACTTTTCTGGTACTACAGTAGCCACATATCATGATCTCTGCTGGGGGGGATGGGTGTGCAATGAGCTCCACAATGACCCCAGTATGATAAACTATAAAATCCACGGAGCCAAGCTCTTCATTTTTTTATCATTGATACCGGAGATAGCACAAAGTTTGGAAGGAACGACCTAGTGGCAGAGTCTGGTACACGCCACTAAGATTATGACATTCGTACTTGACAGTCAATCAATGTGTTAACACTTGACTTTCCTTGTTTGAATGTGAAATGACACAGACTTCATGGGATGAATGTAGCTGGAAAAGTTGGGAATATTTTATACCTTATTTGCAGAAGAAAACCACTAACAGTACGTAGACCCTGATCAGTTTAAATATCTAGCCTTGATTCGTTGCTGTTTGTGATGTCGAGCTGCTTTAGTGACGACCAAGGAATGACGTAGGGCAAATCATGTTGCTCTAGTAGCCAGACATAACACACTCAAATAGCAGTCTCACAGAAGCACAAATGACATGATCTTCCAAGGGAGGTAAGCAGGGTAAATTTGAGCTGTGTCAATTTTCAGCCAGTTACATGCGATGTAACATATACTCGCATATTGATTTCTATCTGTCCATCGTTTCTCAAACCAAATTGTACTTTGGTATGTGAGAAATGCACATGTAAACAAACAAAACTAACACATTCTTGGAGTTTTCTCCTTCAACATGTTTTATTTTTCTGAAAAGAAAATGTCATGATCATATATTGCATGTAAAAAATGTGATTATCCATAAGAGAGCAGCATGATAATATTTTCAAGTAATCTTATGTTCGTTTCAGTGATTCATTGCATTTACATATAAGTGAAATAAATCGAGAGATTGATTTAATACCATGTTGTTACATGTATGTTTTAGCTGGGCGGTGGCGTTGGTCGTTACATGGGCCTCGGATCGAAAAAGAGGCTGAACGTTCGAGGCGGTGAAGAGATACTTTGTAAAATGTGGGAAGGAATTCGTGCAAACAACGGCATCATGGTGAGTGATATAACTATCAATTTGAGTGTCCGTGGCCTATTCTCATTGATGTTAATGACTTGTTACATCATTACCTCCCTTTAGCATATTTCTTGTTAAAGGCAATTTGAGACTAGCTAATTAAACGGTTGTTGCAGATCAATGATAAGATGCCTTTTGTCATGTAGTTCTGTCTTTCTCATTCAATACCTCACTTCTTAATATATGCTTAATCATGAATACTCCTATCATGCCTATAGTAATAAGTTAAGTTTCCTACTCAAAACTGTTGTGCTTGTCAAATAGCACAGGGGCCGATTTCTTGAAACCCCTCGTGAAGTAATTTTTTCACATGAAAACCTCCCTTGTCTCAAGTTCTTGCTTTTCATGAAAGTTCACTTGCATCTGAAATCGCACTTGAGTTCAAGTGTGGTTGGACCTCCCTTGATAACCGTACTTGAAATAAAAAATGTACTTGAAACGACCAATGTGAAGATCTACAGGTATGAAGGGAGATGGCTCCTGCGCTTCAAGAATTAATTGCATACCCTTGATTCTGCAGTGGTACCAATCCACACAGTTTGAAATCCCCCTTAGAAAAGCCAAATCAAACGAGGTTTCAAGAAATCTGCACCAGAAAGTTGATGAAATCATACAAAACCTACATTTAACGTGTTTAGGAGGTGAACAAATTTATTAGACATGTTAGAGTAACATAAAATTTGAGGCTGATTGAATGTTATTTGCCGTTTGTTGTACGTTTCTTATGTAGGTTTTGCTGAAGTTACTGTCGGTCAAGGCTCCAATTACAGATGCAGATGCTATAAGGACATTAGCATGTAAGGTTAGTGTCACTTAGATACGTTAACTGTCTGTTATAGAATGTGTGGATGTTCAAATAGTAGTACTTGATTTAACAGTACTAGAATAGGGCCTGAACCAGGCCATTTTTAGCTCGCCGTATACGAAGTAGGCGAGGTATTGGGAGAGAGAGGGGGAAAGTGGCGGTGTCTGTGTCCGGTTAAGTTTTTATGTTTAGCACAACATTAGACTCAAGCTGGAAGGTTAATGTTTTTTTGTTTAGGCTGGACTTTGACTTCTTTTGGACTCTAAAAGTTTTCTGGGTTAATCTTTTTTGGTATCGAATTCCATTCCACATCATGATTTAAACTAAAGCTTTTGCACGAACCATATTTGTCCAGGCATTTCACACCCACATCTCAGACCAAATTTCAATTGTACATGTATTCATAATGACATGTATAAGCTTACTTTTGGAAAAAAAGGTAATCTTCATTTCAAGTTTTATAATATAGTTCATCTTTCAATCCAACTTCAACATCACTGACAAAGAAGTCAAATTTTTATAACAATATGTATTGTCATTGCCAGTGATGTGCAACCTGAAGGGCTCGATCTTTATACGAAGCTGCATGTTATTGACAAAACCCAAAACGCTGAGCTGCCGGGTTACACATAACCCTTGTTGAACCCATTATAATGAATTTGGGCACCCCGGTTTACAAAAAAAATGTTTCACAAATTCTTCTCTGAACACAATGAAAACAACAGTACAACAGTATTTCTTCTAATTATTCAGACAGCAAATGTTAAATTCAGGAATCTGCAGAGAGAAAGTCTGCTAACATTCTACACATTTCACTAACTCAGGGTTCCCGCGGTGATGGAAAATCCTGGAAAGTCATGGAATTTGAAAGTTGATTTTTCAGGCATTGAAAGTCATGGAATTTTGTGTCTGGTCATTGAATTTTGTAAGAGGTCATGGAAAAAATAAATGGAACTTGAAAATGTCAGCCAGGTCAATATTTCTCTTGATTTTTTTCACCGAAAAGATGATTTTCCTGGACCAGCGAATGTTCTATTTGCTGAATGTCGTGTGTGATCTACGAATGCGATCAAGTGTGCATCAGGGGAGGTAACTTTCTTCTTGGAATTCTCTTAAACTCCCAGCATGCCTTTAGGAGGAAATGACTGTTCTCAAATTGCATCAGTGTAAAAAGAAATGCCATGAAAATGCTCTTCTTACTCATCATGGCTGTGGACTGATTTTCTCGATTCCCCCATTATCCATCCCATTATCCATAGAGAATTTCTGATAGCTCATGGAAAAGTCATGGAATTTGTCCATAAAAGGTCATGGAAAGTCGTGGAATTCAATCTGAATTTCAGTGCATGAACCCTGTAACTGTCTTTTCAGTTCTTGGGATGAATAACATATCCGTGCCACAGTATTCAGCCTCAGTTGACAAAAGATGTTTTTTTCTGCTCCTAAGTTTAAAAATGCTGTTCGAAAAATTAGAAGAAATAGGGTATTGCAAGTATCAACGCTAAATATCAAGATGTCAGGTTTCTATCGCCTATTTCACCATGCCTTGCCACACTGCTGCATCATGTATGGGTGCCCAAACTAAGAGTCTCGATCAGACTAGAATCATTCACCAGAGGATTTGCATAAGTAATACAAAGCTAATTCACTTTCGCTTACTGTTATTTCAGGCACTTGTTGGGCTATCACGGTCAGAGACAGTCAGACAGATCATGAGTAAACTCCCCTTGTTTACGAATGGACAACTCCAGTGTAAGTAGTTGATACTGTGAAAGGGAACATGAAACTAAAAACTCATTTCAGGGCTGTTCCATTTTCGAAAATATTTCCCACCCCTGGGGCATCAAATGTTAACGTTTTGGAGATCTTCCTATCCACAATTTCTCAGCATCATCCATGTTTCCTGAAATAAGCCCTGCCTCATGAACCCTGATACACATGTATTCTGGATGCTTACCCCATGCTGCACTTATTCAACCCATTCACTACCCTCAATAACATGTTCAGCTCCCCCCCCCCCCCGTGCAACAAACCCCATCCACTATCTCCTAATTTAAGCTTCGCCTGACCCCCTACCCTATATATTCCTGAAGCTTACACCATGCTGCACTTATTCAACCTATGCACTACCCTCTGAAACGTGTCCCCACCCCAGAGCATCAAGCCTCATCCTCTATCTCGTGAACCAAGCCTCGCCCGACCGCCTACTCTCATTTATTCCTGGAACTTACACCATACTACACTT
>JAVTVY010015043.1:0-59451 GCA_036873755.1 Hanleya hanleyi
ACAACAGGAAGCCCTCTTTGAAACCTCCTCTCCACTATTATTATGATGGTCCTTCCTCGCTTTATCTTCTTCGTCTCTTTCCGTCACTACTCGGATAACGCTTTTCCTCTTCCGGAAGCTCTCCAAAGGTCGCAGCAGAGCCGCCCCAACACAGCTGTTCAATATAATGCCGCCTAAAATGATCATTGTCCCATACAAGGTGTAAGTCTTGATAAGATATCTGGTAAGCAAGGGATATAAGAAGTAGCCTACACTACTACCGGCTACTGTCACGCCGTTGGCCAGAGATCGCCTTTTGTTAAAATACATGGTAACCATGACAATGGTGGGCGTGAACGTCATGCCGACTCCAAAACCTGTAAATTCAAGCAAAACAAAAATTTTGACTAAACCTGATTGACATTACGACAGATTTTAGAAGAGTAAAGATTATATAATTAGTGCTGCAGTCAGTTCTGCTCGCTGACTAGCCATACTGGTGGTCCTTATTCCCTGCTGGGGTTAGTCAGAACTTAGTCAGAACTCGTTCTCTGATGCAAAATCCAAGGTTGGAGCACACAAGAAAACGACGGGACTGAACCGCGGTACAAATCCCTACCGATCCCTTTCATCTACATGTGCATTGTACCACACAGAGATATATAGTTTATCCATCCATTTCACTCCAAAAATGTCATACATCCAATCTCCTCCATGTCGCTTTCACTTGCAGATGTATATGTTCGAGCAAATATTTGTTCATTTCAATTACATGACACCTCAAATGGCATGACTTCGCACGGCTGAGTGCTTGGCACAGAAACCAGCTTGTCAGAAAATAACCTCGGTCGATCCACTCCACTGTCCTCCATCTTGAGTTGGTGCAACAAGATGTTATATTATTTGGTGAACGGGATATCCAAACTTATTGAGATCGTCAAGACACCAAGGGCAGAGAGAAATCTACGAGAGAAAATTTCAAAAAGATTCGGAAAATTCGCTCCTATTGAATTTAATGGTTCAACTTCCGAAATGAATGGATAAATTATATTGATGAAAGGTATTGGTGGAATTTTTGTTGTGGCGAGGTTCAAACGTGGCGTCTCGAAGAAGCAGAAAATGTTAAGAAAAATGACGAAAACATCGTTATTCTGCTAGCGCACATGGTCGACATTTTGAATTGGCCCATGAAGCTCTGTCCGGGGATTTATGCAAACAGGCTCAAAATGACTCCAATATGATAAACTACAAAGTCACGGAGTTTCAGCTCTCATTTTTTGTCGTTCCTAAGATATGGTAGGACGTTTGGTGGGGGCATCCTGGTAGGATTAAAAGCCATATGGATGGCAGGAATAGGAAAAATATGAGTATATAATGTTTTTTTTATAGAAACGATGCACAAGTCACTCACCTACTATGACACCGTACGTGAGATATAGCAACCGCATATTAGGGACTAAGGCACTAGTAATGTAACCCAGACATGTGACGACAGAGCCAATCATTGCCACAAATCTGAAACCAATCCGTTTGCCTAACGCTGAACTCAATGACCCTGAAATAAGAAATAAACAAAAAATCCATTTACAGCAGCTAAATGAGATTCAGCATCACCATATACTAAAACGCATTTCAGAGTGTACCAGAAAGGCGACTTGGTTATTAAAATTACCATGTGAAAACAGTGGATAATAAACTTCTTACCTTCGCCGGTATATTAACCACTGTCACATCTCCATCGATGGCGTTCAGACACATACAGAATAAACCCCTTCGCAGTATCAGTTATCTGGGCTATTTCACATCCTTTACTCACGGTGTAAAGCTACCGTATATATTTCAAAGAAAACATTTCTGAAACGTTGACATGAGCCCGGCTCTTCTCTTTACTGATTTTGAGAGTTTCGTAACAATTTACTTTGATGTATTGGTCTTTAAAGATCACCCCTCAATGCGTGCATATTAACGAAACGCATGTAAAGTGAGATCTAATGACGGAGTAGCCCAGAGCCTCACTTCTTTGTGACGCAAGATAAGGCGACAAAACAATGAAACAGGTGATGGTCGATGATTTTCCGTACGAGTGTCTGTTGGGAACGGAGAAGATGGAGACAGCACATAGATTTGTGAGAAATACGGTAACATCGATGGATTTATGATGGGAGCCGACCATTCCACTGGATCGGAACGGCCCGTCTGTCTGTTAGATAAGTTGGTGATTCCAGGAAGGTGAGAAGTGACGCTTTCTGCGGGAGTGAGAAAATTGTCCGATGGCTTGATTGGAGCAGTAGAACCAAATGAAGAAATTGTGTCACACTTCAGTATCTACCCAGCCAGTCAAATGGACATGGTCGAGAATGAAGTCAAGCGTATTTTGGGCAAAGGCGTTATTCAACCTTCTACTAGTCCGTCTCGATAGTGCAGAAATCAGTTATGTCAATTTTGCATTGACTATCGGTCCTTGAATTTCATAAGAAATAAATTTTTATTTTCAATATAACTAGTGGATGATATTTCCCAGGCCTTTATAGGTACGAAGTACTTGACGACATTTGATCTACTGTCCAGTTACTGACAAGTCGAGGTGGCTGATGAAGAACGAGAAAAGAATATATTCACACCTTCCTTCGGTCATTACGAATTCAACGTTATGGCATTGAGACTAGCGAATGCGCCGAGCACGTTTCAACGTCTCATGAATCTTCTGTTAGCAGGGCTTAACTTGCAGACATGCCTCATGTACATCGATTGAATTGTCATATTTCATCAACATTCTAAGAAAATATTTGAAGGCTGCGAAAAGTTCTCCAAAGATTTGTGAGACAAAGCTAAAGAAGGTCGAGAATTGTTCATTCTTTTGGCCCAGTGGGAAGTTTCTCGGACATACCGTTGTTGGTGACGGCATGCGTCCAAACCCACACAATGTCAGTTCATTGAACGAGTTCCCAATCCGAAAATGTGTCGGAAAATTCGCAGCTTGGTTGGTGTAGAATCCCACTATAGGAGGTACATACAAGACTTACAAGCGTCCATCGCTTGTCCACTCCAGAAACTTCATAAGAAAGATGGAATCAAGGTTGGGGGGATGCCTTTATACTTCTGAAAAATTCCTTCTGTCGTTCCCCCAATCTTCACTGACTTGACCTCAAGCTACCTTTCTTGTACACAGCCGCATGTAATCAAGGTTATGTGTCGATGACGCTGAACAAACAACTGTAGGAACCCTAGCTATTGTATGGAGATTGAAGCGGTTTTGACATTTCCACGGCCAGATCTTCACCGTCGTAACTGCACATAACCCAATGAGATGGCTAAGGAGTAGGAATAATCCAGTAGGACTAGTAGGGCTAACACGTTGGCCTTTGGAGCAGCACGAGTAAAACCTGAAGATAGATCTAGGTCTGGGCAGAGCATGGAAATGCGGATGAACTTCCAAGTCGTCTCCATATAGCTGACCTGGATGAAAAACCAAGAGGGGTTGCTGGCTTCAGACGTGAAATGATCAAGTTTTCCCTGAGCAATGATATATTTGTGTCGTCAACGGTCACCAACCTGGATGAGGGTTCAATTCCGACTTCATCCAGTGATGCTCGCAGAATTGTGGCAGAGTCGGGAGACTAATGTCTAGAGGATGGAGTGTTGTATCATCTGTGGTGTTTAGATTCTCGTCTGCGCAGAAAACACCAGGAAACAACTTGTTGTACCTCGATCCATCGTTGACGAAGTGTTCATGTGTCCTCTGCTGAACATCTTGGATTCAACAAAACATATAAAAAAATTCAGAATAACTACTTCTGGAAAGGCATGCATGTGGATGTTGAACCCTGAGTCGAGTCTTGCGTCGTTTGTGCAACGAAGAAAATGCCAAAAAATCGGAAACCAGTGACTTTGTTACTAATTCCAGTCAGAGGCGCATTCGATCGAATAGGATTGGATATTCTGGGTCCATTTCCACTAACAGCTGAAGGGAACCGATGGTGTTTAGAAATTATCTGACAAAATGGCATTCGCGATCAAGTCAATTAGGAGATTCTGCAACATGTTCAAATTTGTTCAAAAAGTGCATGCGTCCTCTACTGACAAGAAATAAGATGATAGCTAGGAACATAGTTGAAAAATATTATCTGTTGATTCTTCTCGGGGGAAATCACATTAACTTATTCATCAGCAATACAAGGGATTATAAATCTCGCAGATAAATTCTTAAGAATTATCCCATGAACAACAACAACATGTTGCATAGTTTCCCGCGAAAAGTTGATTAAGTCACACCTAAACTGTATTTTTTTATAGACTTTATAATGTGAATCGATACACACGTTATGATTAGCGCGAGCAAAAAAGATTTTTTTACGATATTATTGATATTATTTGTATATTAATAGTAGGTACAATATTATTTTTTATTTCCTTTTCTCATTACTTGGATTTCCCATGGAATTTGACGACTTATGTATTTCAAACAATTCAGTGATATTCAATTATGTCTTACTCAAGAAACTGAGCCCTCCTGAAGACACTTTTACACACCCTCTAAAATGTGTCTTTATCAAGCGAAAAGTATGCCTTATCGCTATGGTAATGTATATATTTGTTGAAAGCGCATTTCCTAAGGATTACAAATATATAAATGTGTTCACTGTAAATCTGTAGGTTGTGAAGATATTCAATTTAAAAATAAATAATTTAAACAAACAATTTTAAAATGGCTATTTCCAAAAAGTATTCAACTTTTCGTAACTTACAACAGGAATCCGTGTCTCAGTTTTGTCAATTTTGGTCTATTTCTCATCCTATTGACATTCCATTCACAACTCTCAGTTTCTCGATTTTCTAAAGAAATACTTCATTAAATGTCAATAGATTGAGAACTAGAACAAAACTGATAAAAACCGAGACACTGATTTACTGCTAGAGTTGTCTTATACAGGAAATGATGAAGTAAGTTAGGATAAGTTGTATACTTTTTTGAAAATAGCAATTTAAAGATTAAAATTGAATTTTAACTTATATTTTTTAAAATCCAAATATCTTCAACACTTACAGGTTTACAGTGTACACAGTTATATATTTTAAATCCTGAAGAAATGTGCTTTTATGAAATGTATACATTACCATAACTATGCGGCACACTTTTAGCTGTATAAAGACGTAAGACGTAAACTTCTAGACGGTGTGCAGGAGGGCTCAGTATCCAATATGTCTAGAATCGTGTGCTAGCTTCATTCAAATAATGTAATCCTTCGTTTGATTGCGACAGATTGGACTTACACACTTCATTGAAAATTTAAAACGAAGGTTCTACAACCGATATTCCTAGAATTGTTTTCAGATCTTCGATTAACTGTGTTTAGTAGTAGCTCGGTATCATGTCATTGAAACGGGCATATTGTCCAAATTGTGTTCGTGATTATTTAAATATTCCTCTAAAGTAAGCGTGTTATAAAAACAGTCCGGTTACCGTAGTCAAGTTTGTACTTTAATGGATCGACAATTGAACGTACCACATATGGATAATATGAAAACGGTTACGCTGAAAATCCAGGCAGTTTCTCCGGCTCCCGTCTGGAAATAATCCAGGAACTCGGCATAGAGCAGCCCAAATGACTTGAAACATCCCATCACTAACATATTAACGATGAACGTCCCTGAAAACATATGTACGATAAGGTAATATGGTTTTTGATAACGGTATGGCTTGTTAGATGTCTTCATTTTCACACAAACGATGTTAACGCAAGGGAAATGAAAGCTATGGCTGCTGTCAACACTAAATTATATACGGCTTAAAACAGGAACAAATCTGGCTCTTCGGTCATAAATAGTTACAGATTCTTCAACAGAAACCTGGTAAAAGTATATTTTGTCTGAATGGGTGTACTCGTGCCATTATTTTAGGAGACAAGTGAGCTATTGAAATTGAAAAGGAATTCTCAATCCTCCTTTTTGTCCAGTTACTATGTCAAAAGATTGTGCCTTTATTCATAAAAGCATGAAATTTGGCAGAGACGTACATCGAGGCCTGGCGAGCATCTCTAGAAAATGGAGCCGCTGCGAATTTTCCCTATGTAAGTCACAGCGGTCATTTTTCAAAATGGCCGCCAGAAGTCCATAATTGCATCTGGAATCTTGCACTGTTCTGATTTTTTTTTTATTGATCAGTTGTAAGAATATTGATGAAAAGTAACATATGAATGTAAGACAAAATGAAAGCGGTCATATGACCGTGTCGGCCATCTTGGATTTCAAAGCGGTCGCCACCTGAAGCCGATTCCAGTCAATATCTCAATAACCACACAATATATGCGCATTATTCCTGTGGATAAACTGATATTTTAGAGGTTCAGCACGGCGATTATTTCACAATAGACAAGATGTTATAACGGATATCTCCAAGATTTCCAAAAAGAGCCATGCGTTGTAATATTTACCTGCATATGGCGGGATTCTGCTGGTGGACGTTTCGTCCGCGAGGCCCGCCCCCTGTACAGACCTTTTGGTCTTTGATATATGTTGGCATTGTGGGAAGTTGATGCTGGGTCGACATCAGGCCTTACAGACTAGTCTTCTGTGTTAAATGCCGTCGTTGTCAGAGTATTTTCATCATAGCTCTCTAGATTTGTATCTAATGCCGCTTATGCCGGTGCTAGGGGCCGTGCGGTCATGTCATCCAAGTTGCCACATGAACAGGTACAATAAAAGCGTACCTGAGATACAACACATATCAGGAATCGTTAGATTCCCTTATATGCGTTGTAATGTGAGCATTATTTTAACTGATATCTACATAACTATTCCAGTGGCTACTTACAAACTTCGAGATTAAGATAGTTCCACTAAGATTAGTGTATTTTACGGAGGGCATTAATATCGGCCATCCCAGGTTTCGATTGGCGAGCGAGGGGAAACATTTTGTCAAAATCCGATTATCCAACCAAGTTATCAGTTCGATTTGGCAATAAAACATTAAAATTTTCCAAAAATGCAAGTCTGTCATCTTGGCCTATCTTGACAGTACCTGATAGTATCAGATTATGAACAACATCGATATTTCAGATCCACACAACAGTATGAAGCCCTGAAATCTGGTATGAGTTTTGAGGGTGAAGTGTAAGGGTGATGAGGTCACGTCCGATGACGTCACTTCCGGATAAGAGGTCACTGCCGGGTTAAAGGTTATAGGCATAACCTATTAGTCATACGTATCGAGAGAAGGAAAGTTCTCGTTGGTTCAACTGGATGGTTGTGCAGTGGAAGCAAGGCTATGGTGCGCGGATGCATAGTGAGAAAAGGGCATTTGAGTGGGCGTTTTGGGATCGAGATGGACCAATATTGGTCCGAAAGGGTCTTTTGGGTGTCACACTAAAGCACGTGCGGGGAAGAGTCCGACCGGACTAGTGTGTCGTGGAAATGTTGCCCATCTGCGCATGAGCAGTGGATAAAGGGCAGGTGATTGGACATTCTGAGGTACAGATGGACCATCCGCATTCCGAATGGGTAATATCGGGTGTTATATTGAAGTACTCGTGGGGAGAGCCCACCTGGACTAGTGTGTCGTCAATCTGCGCATGCGCAATGAAAAAAATGGCACTCGGGTGGACGTTTGGGGTAGAAATGGGCCACCATTGGATCAAATGGGGCGTGTGAGGTCTCCTATTTAAGAGCTCGTTGAGTAGCATCCGACTGGACTGGTGTGCAGGCGAAGTAAGGCTATGGCGCACGTGCGCAGCCGTGTAGTATTATAGAACGGGCACTTGAATGATCGTTTTTTGGGCCGAGATGGACCAATATTGGCCCAAATGGGTCGTATGGGCTGTCATATTAACCCTACCTGGCCTTGGGGGGGGGGGGGCACTTTCCGCTCCCCCTGTTCTTTTTTTGCTCTGGAATGACTCCGCGACTTTGTAGCTTATCATATTGAGGTCAGTTCGAGCCTATTTGCATAGCCCCCCGAACAGGGGATCATGGCAAAATAAGAATGGCGGTCAAGTGGGGTACCAGAAAGTGGTGTTTTCGTCAAAATTTCTTCAAAATTTGTGCTTTTCTGCATGGAAACGTGGGTAAAACATATTTTATTTCGTATCCGATTATTATTTAATAATTTATCATACAGTTTTGGCAAAGAAAACGCTTAAATAAAAAATCGAAAAATCTGACCGTAAATCGGCCCAAAAATGTCAATTTTGAAAATGACGTCATTGTTACGTCAACATGGCGGTCATCTTGGATTATTTACACTTTCTAGTAGAGCTTGACCCAAAGATATAGTGTGGTACGTTTCAGCCCCCTAGCTCAACGGCTCACGGAAATATTGTGGGGGGAGTTGCACTTTCCGCAACCTCCCCCCCCCCTCTCAGGCTGCGGTACACCTCAAATCACCCAGGCCAGATAGGGTTACAGCATTCATGGGACGTTCAAGCGGAATCCCACACAACGCCTTAACCCTACCTGGCCTGGGGGGGGGGGCAAAATGGCCCCCCCACCAAACTTTCCGACGTCACTCTGACGTCATCAAGGCGGCCATCTTGGATTTTTTTTTACATTTTCTGGTAGAGCTTGACCCAAGGGTATAGTGTGGTAAGTCTCAGCTCCCTAGCTCAAGGGGTAAGAAAAATAATTAGGGGGGGCATTTCGCCCCCCCCCCAGGCCACAACAGGTCCCAAAAAGCCCAGGATAGATAGGGTTGACGCCTATCTTAACGCCTTAATGCCCAGGCTTCCATCCTGCGGTAGTGTTGTGTGTGCATGTGTGTGCGTGTGTGTGCGGGTGTGTGTATGTGTGGTGGTCGTCGGACTCTCAGAATCGGCTTTTTTTTTCTCAGCATCTGCATTGGCTTCATGTGCCTCTGTGTCTTTAATCCCGTGTATATTCTTCTGGTGTCGCATCATATCATAATGTCTGGTGAACGTGCGTTCGCACTCAGAGCATGTATAAGCCATGTTGACGGTTGAACGTCGACTGTGCACGTTTTTTTGGCTTTTATGGACAGTAAGTAACTCCCAAAACGCCTAACTTAATGCTTCAACGCCCGGGTGAAATAGCTCAGAAGCCCTGATAGGTCTAGATATTCCATGGAATAGACACCAATTCATCGAAAAGCAGTTTCAACGCCATAACACCCTATCCCAACGCCTTGAGACTTTGCTTTCGAATAATGCATTTTGAGGTAAACTTTCTCTTCGTCAGGAAAACTTTATTACTGACCTGCTAGAACTATCCATGACCATCCTCTATCTATAGGTAAAGACTGCTCAGCCATTGTTCCCTGGTCGCCCGTTGATCTCACTGTAGTCCAATATGATGTGATTGCCGATACCTCCTTCCTAATTTATTGATATCGATTATCCGTCCGCATGCTGCTTGTCGCATTGCACATCCAGCCTAGCCAAGTTGACATGGCATCGTTCGTTACTAGTCCTCTTCATGAACTTACATATACACACCGGGATCACAAGGCTCCATATGGGACGTTCGGCTCTATCCGGCAATAAAACAACCCATCCCAACTCTCGGTCTATTAGATTTATCGAGTTCGGCAAAGAGCTCTGCAATCAGTCTTCAAACATCAACGGCCGGTTGAGAGAACTTCCGCCATTATCTACTTACGGGTCATGTGATCCCCCGATACGTTGCCGATCACGTGACCCGTAAGAAGATAATGGCGGAAGTTCAACCGGCCGTTGATGTTCGAAGACTGATTGTAGACGGATGAGCTCTTCACGGCAAACACATTCTTTGCCGAACTCGATAAATCTAATAGACAGAGAGATGGGATGGGTTGTTTTATTGCCGGATAGAGCCGAACGACTCATGGAGCCGTGTGATCCCGGAGTGTACATGTAAGTTCATGAAGAAGACTCATGGATAAGTGTAGGAACGAACGATGCCATGTCAACTTGCTACATCCAGCCACGCCTGGAGGGACGTCGGTGCGGCTACACTGGCCTGGCCTTACAACACGGTCTGATATTGGAGTATGAACTAAATTAAATAAACAAAACAATACCTGAATTATATGGGGTCAACGGAAGAGCAAATCAGCTGTCATTCTGTTATATTTTTGTTGTTTGTAAATTGTATCTTATAGATTATTTCGCTTTACGTTTCATATTTTGTGGGAACTGAACAATTAACAAACACTAAAATAACCAAAAACGAATTCATAATTGTCAGGTTTATACTATATTTCAGTTGTATGAATCCGTACTAACATATAATATTATTTATTGAATAATATTAGAGGAATTTATGTAACGTATAGAGAGATCTAAAAAGCTAGATAGCAAGGTTATGGATAGGAACATCGTTATTCACATGGAGAGATACGGTATTTAATGGACATTGTTATTCACATGGACAGATACGGTATTTAATGGGCATTGTTATTCACATGGAGAGATACGGTATTTAATGGACATTGTTATTCACATGGAGAGATATTGTATTTAATGGACATTGTTATTCACATGGAGAGATACGGTATTTAATGGACATTGTTATTCACATGGAGAGATATAGTATTTAATGGACATTGTTATTCACATGGAGAGATACGGTATTTAATGGACATTGTTATTCACATGGAGAGATATTGTATTTAATGGACATTGTTATTCACATGGAGAGATACGGTATTTAATGGACATTGTTATTCACATGGAGAGATAGGGTATTTAATGGACATTGTTATTCACATGGAGAGATATTGTATTTAATGGACAATGTTATTCACATGGAGAGATATTGTATTTAATGGACATTGTTATTCACATGGAGAGATATTGTATTTAATGGACATTGTTATTCACATGGAGAGATAGGGTATTTAATGGACATTGTTATTCACATGGAGAGATACGGTATTTAATGGACATTGTTATTCACATGGAGAGATATGGTATTTAATGGACATTGTTATTCACATGGAGAGATACGGTATTTAATGGACATTGTTATTCACATGGAGAGATACGGTATTTAATGGACATTGTTATTCACATGGAGAGATACGGGTTTTAATGGACATTGTTATTCACATGGAGAGATACGGTATTTAATGGACATTGTTATTCACATGGAGAGATATTGTATTTAATGGACATTGTTATTCACATGGAGAGATACGGTATTTAATGGACATTGTTATTCACATGGAGAGATATTGTATTTAGTGGACATTGTTATTCACATGGAGAGATATTGTATTTAATGGACATTGTTATTCACATGGAGAGATATTGTATTTAATGGACATTGTTATTCACATGGAGAGATATTGTATTTAATGGACATTGTTATTCACATGGAGAGATATTGTATTTAATGGACATTGTTATTCACATGGAGAGATACGGTATTTAATGGACATTGTTATTCACATGGAGAGATATTGTATTTAATGGACATTGTTATTCACATGGAGAGATATTGTATTTAATGGACATTGTTATTCACATGGAGAGATATTGTATTTAATGGACATTGTTATTCACATGGAGAGATATTGTATTTAATGGACATTGCTATTCACATGGAGAGAAACGGTATGTAATGGACATTGTTATTCACATGGAGAGATACGGTATTTAATGGACATTGTTATTCACATGGAGAGATATTGTATTTAATGGACATTGTTATTCACATGGAGAGATATTGTATTTAATGGACATTGTTATTCACATGGAGAGATACGGTATTTAATGGACATTGTTATTCACATGGAGAGATATTGTATTTAATGGGCATTGTTATTCACATGGAGAGATATTGTATTTAATGGACATTGTTATTCACATGGAGAGATATTGTATTTAATGGACATTGTTATTCACATGGAGAGATACGGTATTTAATGGACATTGTTATTCACATGGAGAGATATTGTATTTAATGGACATTGTTATTCACATGGAGAGATATTGTATTTAATGGACATTGTTATTCACATGGAGAGATATTGTATTTAATGGACATTGTTATTCACATGGAGAGATATTGTATTTAATGGACGTTGTTATTCACATGGAGAGATACTGTATTTAATGGACATTGCTATTCACATGGAGAGAAACGGTATTTAATGGACATTGTTATTCACATGGAGAGATACGGTATTTAATGGACATCGTTATTCACATGGAGATATGGTATTTAATGGACATTGTTATTCACATGGAGAGATACGGTATTTAATGGACATTGTTATTCACATGGAGAGATGCGGTATTTAGTGAACATTTATTCACATGGAGAGATACGGTATTTAATGCACATTGTTATTCACATGGAGAGATAGGGTATTTAATGGACATTATTATTCACATGGCGAGATACGGTATCTAATGGACATTGTTATTTACATGGAGAGATACGGTATTTAATGAACATTTATTCAAATGGAGAGATACGGTATTTAATGGACATTGTTATTCACATTGAGAGATACGGTATTTAGTGAACATTTATTCACATGGAGAGATACGGTATTTAATGGACATTGTTATTCACATGGAGAGATATGGTATTTAATGAACATTTATTCACATGGAGAGATACGGTATTTAATGGACATTATTATTCACATGGAAAAATACGGTATTTAGTGAACATTTATTCACATGGAGAGATACGGTATTTAATGGGCATTGTTACTCACATGGAGAGATATTGTATTTAATGGACATTGTTATTCACATGGAGAGATACGGTATTTAATGGACATTGTTATTCACATGGAGAGATATTGTATTTAATGGACATTGTTATTCACATGGAGAGATATTGTATTTAATGGACATTGTTATTCACATGGAGAGATATTGTATTTAATGGACATTGTTATTCACATGGAGAGATATTGTATTTAATGGACGTTGTTATTCACATGGAGAGATACTGTATTTAATGGACATTGCTATTCACATGGAGAGAAACGGTATTTAATGGACATTGTTATTCACATGGAGAGATACGGTATTTAATGGACATCGTTATTCACATGGAGATATGGTATTTAATGGACATTGTTATTCACATGGAGAGATACGGTATTTAATGGACATTGTTATTCACATGGAGAGATGCGGTATTTAGTGAACATTTATTCACATGGAGAGATACGGTATTTAATGGACATTGTTATTCACATGGAGAGATAGGGTATTTAATGGACATTATTATTCACATGGCGAGATACGGTATCTAATGGATATTGTTATTTACATGGAGAGATACGTTATTTAATGAACATTTATTCAAATGGAGAGATACGGTATTTAATGGACATTGTTATTCACATGGAGAGATACGGTATTTAGTGAACATTTATTCACATGGAGAGATACGTTATTTAATGGACATTGTTATTCACATGGAGAGATATGGTATTTAATGAACATTTATTCACATGGAGAGATACGATATTTAATGGGCATTGTTATGCACATGAAGAGATACGGTATTTAATGGACATTATTATTCACATGGAAAAATACGGTATTTAGTGAACATTTATTCACATGGAGAGATACGGTATTTAATGGGCATTGTTACTCACATGGAGAGATAAGGTATTTAATGAACATTTATTCAAATGGAGAGAGATACGATATTTAATGGACATTGTTATTCACATGGAGATATACGGTATTTAATGGACACTGTTATTCACATGGAGAGATACGATATTTAATGGACATTGTTATTCACATGGAGAGATATGGTATTTAATGAACATGTATTCACATGAAGGGATACGTTATTTAATCAACATTGTTATTCACATGGAGAGATACGGTATTTAATGGACATTTATTCGCATGGAAAGATACGGTATTTAATGTACATTGTTATTCACATGGAGAGATACGGCATTTAATGAACATTGGTATTCACATGGAGAGATACTGTATTCAATGGACATTGTTATTCACATGGAGAGATATTGTATTTAATGAACATTTATTCACATGGAGAGATACGGTATTTAATGAAGATTGTTATTCACATGGAGGGACACGGTATTTAATGGACATTGTTCGCATGGAGAGATGCGATATATGATGGACATTGTTATTCATTCACATGGAGAGTTACGGTATTTAATGAACATTTATTCACATGGAGAGATACGGTATTTAATGAAGATTGTTATTCACATGGAGGGACACGGTATTTAATGGACATTGTTATTCACATGGAGAGATACGGTATTTGATGGACATTTATTCACATGGGGAGATACGGTATTTAATGGACATTGTTATTCACATGGAGTGATATGGTATTTAATGAACATTTAGTCACATGGAGGGATACGATATTTAATGGACATTGTTATTCACATGGAGAGATACGGTATTTAATGAACATTTATTCAAATGGAGAGATACGATATTTAATGAACATTGTTATTCACATGGAGATATACGGTATTTAATGGACACTGTTATTCACATGGAGAGATACGGTATTTAATGGACATTGTCATTCACATGGAGAGATATGGTAAATGAACATGTATTCACATGAAGATATACGTTATTTAATCAACATTGTTATTCACATGGAGAGACGGTATTTAATGGACATTGTTATTCACATGGAGAGATACGTTATTTAATCAACATTGTTATTCACATGGAGAGATACGATATTTAATGGACATTGTTATTCACATGGAGAGATATGGTATTTAATGAACATTTATTCACATGGAGAGATACGGTATTTAATGAAGATTGTTATTCACATGGAGAGATATGGTATTTCATGAACATTCCACATGGAGAGATACGGTATTTAATGTACATTGTTATTCACATGGAGAGATACGACATTTAATGAACATTGGCATTCACATGGAGAGATACTGTATTTAATGGACATTGTTATTCACATGGAGAGATATGGTATTTAATGATCAATTATTCACATGGAGAGATACGGTATTTAAAGAAGATTGTTATTCACATGGAGGGACACGGTATTTAATGGACATTGTTCGCATGGAGAGATACGGTATATGATGGACATTGTTATTCATTCACATGGAGAGATACGGTATTTAATGAACATTTATTCACATGGAGAGATACGGTATTTAATGAAGATTGTTATTCACATGGAGGGACATGGTATTTAATGGACATTGTTATTCACATGGAGAGATACGGTATTTGATGGACATCTATTCACATGGAGAGATACGGTATTTAATGGACATTGTTATTCACATGGAGTGATATGGTATTTAATGAACATTTAGTCACATGGAGGGATACGATATTTGATGGACATTGTTATTCACATGGAGAGATAAGGTATTTAGTGAGCATTTTTTATTCACATGGAGAGATACGGTATTTAATGGACATTGTTATTCACATGGAGAGATATGGTATTTAATGGACATTGTTATTCACATGGAGAGATACGGTATTTAATGAACATTTATTCACATGGGGAGATACGGTATTTAATGGACAGTGTTATTCACATGGAGAGATATGGTATTTAATGAACATTTATTCACATGGAGAGATATGGTATTTAATGAACATTGTTATTCACATGGGGAGATACGGTATTTAATGGACATTGCTATTCACATGGAGAAATGCGGTATTTAATGGACATTGGACGAAATGCTCCCCCCCCCCCACCAAACTTTCTGCGCTACCTCCGGAACGACAAAGGATGGAGAGCTGAAATTCCGTGTCTGTATAATTTATCATATTGGGGTCATTTTGAGCCTATTTACATAACTCCCCGAGCAGAGGATAATGGAAAACTTCGAGCTGGCGAAAAGTGATGTTTTTGTCATATTTCTTCAAAATTTGGGCTTTTTCCCCGATGAAAAGCGGGCAAAATCTATTTTATTTCACATCACATTAATATTCACCAATTTATCATGCAGTTTTTGACGAGAAATTGCATAAATAAAAATTTCGGAAAATCTGACTGAAAAATCGACCAAAAAATGCCGTTTTTGAAAATGACGTCACTGTGACGTCATCTGAGTGGCCATCTTGGATTTTTTTACATTTTCTGGTAGAGCTTGACCCAAGGGTATAGTGTGGTTCTGTGCAAAAAACCCATGAGCTGTTCGGCCGGATTCAAATTGACCCGTGTGTGCGTGGTTATGTTCCGCATACGTCATAGCCACGTCTTAAAGGTCATCTTCTGTTGCTAGGGGTAGGGTCATGGTGGAGTGAGACTGTGAAAACGGAGCATTCGCTGTGGGCAGGTTGCAAATGGGCCCGTAAAATTTTCTGGTACACACTTAAAACTAAAGTGTTGAAACTTACTCGTAAAGTGTTGAATTAACCCTTTAAGTGCGTCCACAGGTACTGCTCTTTAAGTGTTGTCCCTGTAGGCACATTTAAAGGGTTATTTCAACACTTTACGAGTAAGGTTCAACACTTTAGTTTTAAGCGTGTATTATATTCTTTTCTATCCACTGAGATAAGAGTACAAGTACGAATGAAATGCCGAGGAAATAATTAATACCTTATTATTAATACCGTTATCTTGATTACGACGTAGAACTGCACAAGTACAAAAGATACCCTTTAACACAGACTTTAATACAGTAATCATTTCATTTATCTAGACTGTCTTTCTTCGAGAGATAACCAGTTAGCAATTAGTTGAGGCCTGGTATTTATGGAAGTCTGTAGTGGCCGTTAGCTTTCCTACACGCTTGTAATTTAGGCGATGGAGGTACCAGAGCCGAATATAGCGAATGACCGTAAGCGTCTTCCACAATTTTGGGCTCACTTGTCGAGGAAAACAGGGTCGTGTGTACCAGGCCTAACCCTGAATTTTAGAAACATGACGCCAAAACAAATGTTCCAATGCTGTTGTATAAGTAATACTGTCGAGATGATTGGTAAAATAGAGAAGCTGTAACAAACAGAAAGTAGGCCTACCCCACTAGATTTCAAATGATCTGTGCGATATGTATTCACTATACGTGGCAGAATGTAGCTAAATGGTTAGAGCGGTATCTCATTTAGGCACACATTTATATGTAGTGCTTTACACTCTTAAAACGCTAATGTTAGATTTAACATCTAGATTGTTGGAGGAGGGAAAGCACATAGAAAATGTTGTATTCACCACTTGTGTTGGATACAACAGCTTAAAATGTTGCATTTAACACTTATATGTTATGAATACAACACTTTCTAAATGCTTTCACTCCTCCAACACTCTAGATGTCATAAATCTAACATTAGCTTTTTAAGAGTGTATAGGAGGCATTTCTCTGTACGCGCCGTCACCAGACCATGCAGTTTTGAATTGTACGGAATTTGGGGCAAAGTCGAAAAAAAAAAATACACATTACCGGGTATGCAATATTTGATAATGAACCCTGTCAGAGAATGAAAGATTACTTTTGATATTGGACTGTGAACTCGCAGTTTTAATCAACTTTTTAAACATATGCCCAGGCGATAAGCCTACATATGGCGTACAACGCTGGGCAGAGGTTATGCTGATCTACACAAACATGCGTCAGTTATACAGCTTTGTTATGCAAAACATTTTGAGTCCTAAATCTCAACTATCAGCCTGGCATGGTGTATTTACCTCAGCGCACAATTATTTATGGTAATCTGTTGAATTACTACAGCTACAAAAATTTCGACGATTACGCAGCCCTGTTCATTCAGTCCCATCATCATAGTGTAGTCGTCAAACATGCGTGCAACCGATGCCTTGGATATACACCGATCCGCACAACCAAAACTAATCATCACATACAAAACACAATAGATTCAACAATAGATACATCGTAATCACAATTAACGCGCTATACTCACACCGTGATTAGCTGTGGGTTCGATCAGAAGCAATTTCGGCCGAACACAGAGAGCTCATGTGGTATCGTATCCCTTCTTACCTCCCTTCTACTGTAATAATCTGTAATATAATGTAATATCCTACAGGGCCGCAGGCCAATTCTGAGCCGGCTGCAGATCTCGGTACTTTTGTCGTCCATTTTAATTAGTCGTTCACTTAGGAGCTTCTCTAAAATAGGTAATAAACTCTGCATAATTTTTCCTTTTTTGCATTGTGTAGAACAAACTAAACTCTACAAAATGACGATCGTAATTCCGTGATATCTATAATATATCACGCTTGAAATCACTTTGTAATTATCTCCATATAAAACTTCAGTACTGTTGCTTCATATACCTAGGCTCAATGACCTCATACTGTATTCGTGTTACTAGCACAAAGGCTAGTCAACGATGCCGTGTACGGTCATACAGGTGTGTGCGGTTTATCACTCGGCAATTTCACTGGACATGGGTATAAGCGACACTTCCATGAACCGCCTGTTATAACTATACGGCATCAATGAACTTTGTGACAGTAGACATGAATATATTATGACGTCACCCTATGTAATTAAAACCCGGTACATGACACAACTGTACTGAAGTTTCATATGGAGAAGATTACAAAGTTATGTCAAGCGTGATATATTATCAATATGATGGAGAAATCGTAGTCATTTTGTAGAGTTCAGTTTGTTCTACACGCTCCAAAAAATAAAATTCATGCAGATTTAACTATTGATTTTTGACAAGCTCCAAAGCAGACGACTAATTAAAATGGATAGACTTTATTAGACTAAGTGATCACGCATACGCTACATGATTAGTTACACGTACGAGAGATAACACAAAACAATCTCCAGAAACAGAACAGTTAGGGTTAAACGGCCAATCTTACATCAACCTTCACAAATTGTTACGGAATAACAGAACACCCTCCCTATGATATGAGCGTCTACTCTGACAGAACACCGTCCGCCTGATATGAGCGTCTGGTATGATATTCTGTAATCAGACGCCAACCACATTCTTAACCCTATCTGGCCTGGACTTTTTAGGACCTGTCCAGGCCTGGGGGAGGGGCCGAAATGCTCCCCCCTTAATTATTTTGCTTACCCCTTGAGCTAGGGGGCTGAAACTTACCACACTATACCCTTGGGTCAAGCTCCACCAGAAAATGTAAAAAAAAAATCCAAGATGGCCGATTTGATGACGTCACAGTGACGTCATTTTGAAAAACGGCATTTTTGGTCGGATTTTCCGATTTTTTTCATATATGCAATTTCTCCGCAGAAACTCTGATAAATTAGTAAATATTAATATGATGCAAAATAAAATAGTTTTTGTCAACTTTTCATGGCAGAAAAGCAGAAATTTTGAATAAATATGTCAAAAACATCACTGTTCTGGTACCCCACGTGGACGCCATCTTGAATTTACCCATGATCCTCTGCTCGGGGGGGGGTTATGCAAATAGGCTCAAAATGACCCTAATATGATGAACTATAAAATCAAGGCGATTGAGCTCTCTATTTTTTGTCGTTCCGGAGATAGCGCAGAAAGTCCCCCCCAGGCCAGGTAGAGTTAAAATGAAATTGTTGTATTTAACGTTATAAATGTCCGAGGTAAGACAACATTATATAAAGCGTTATATTTGTAGTACTCTCAGAAAGTGCTGAAAAAATGTGTTATATGAAACATTATAGCGCTGTATCAGGAGCAATACAACACTATACAAGTGTTAAATTCAGCATTGTAAAGTGTTGTATTGCTCCCGATACTACAAATACCGATAAAATTATGGATATAACACTTTTTTCAAGACTTTCCGAGAGTGATAGAAATATATCACAATATATAATGTTGTCACTCCTCTGACATCTATGCATGTTAAATACAACACTTTCATTTTAAGAATGTAAATGGCGTCTGATTACAGAATGTCAGACTGGACGCTTATATCAGACGGAGGGTGTTCTGTTATTTCCTTGGCCCCTTAACCCTAAATAAATGAATGTTAAATACAACCCTTTCATGCTGAGAGTGCAGTAAAGAATCTCCGGATCCAAAGACATTGTTCATACGACAAAATTTGCATTGTGGATGTTCATGTGCACATCACGAGGATGCTAAATCACATGAGGCTCATACGGACCCCAACCTCGGGTTAAGCTGAATTAGGCACAACTTGTGAAACGTAATGGCGAAGATCGCATACTACGCTCGCTTCCCAAAAGGCGTGGACAATTAGTACGGTATATATAGGAATCTCTTAATGCTCATTTGTGCTTCACACAGATATTTTTTTTGTTTTTTTTTGTCCTGATGAGAGATCCCAGGTAGATACATGTTCCTACGAAGTAGGCTCTCATTTGCAAATTGTCCGGTAATGAGTGAGTGAGTGAGTGAGTGAGTGAGTCAGCCCATCCGAATCCTTTCGTCGGCAAAATAAGGAGAACCGTTGACATTAGAACCTTGACTTTTGGCATGAAGATGCATTAGGGTACTGTTACCAGCAAGTTCTGAGCTGACCTACTTTTGATGAAAATTGCTGGTGATTTTTTTTATGAAAATCACTGGTGATTCTGACTTTTGCTGTACCCATCTTAATACAGGCAGGATACAATATGTGTTCCTTTTCATCAAGTTCCTTTTGAGTTTTTTTCCTACGAAGTAGGCTCTCATTTGCAAATTGTTTTGTAATGAGTGAGTGAGTGAGTGAGTGAGTGAGTGAGTGAGTGAGTCCGTCCATCCGAATCCTTTCGTCGGCAAAATAAGGAGAACCGTTGACATTAGAACCTTGATTTTTGGCATGAAGGTGCATCAGGGGACTGTTACCAGCAAGTTCTGAGCTGACCTGCTTTTGATGAAAATTTGACCTACTTAGTTGACCTTTTACATTACGCTTGGACCCCCAAGACATCTTCCTCGCCCTACTTCGTAGGTCCTGTGACGTTAGTCACACTACTCATGTTCAATATCCACATACATCAACGCCAGAGTTTAGAAAAAGTACCGCTAGCACAATATCTTTTTTTTACCTCCTGAAGGGATGTTGTCAATATGATTGAAAGGAGCTGGGTAGTGCATATTCTACAACCATCTGTGAATCCACCTGTTTAACATGTTTAAGAAGTAATATATGTATATTTTGGGAATCCAGTACACTTCTCGTACCGGCATATCTGTTTGAATGGTTTCATTCATTGAGAAATTTTGTGCTTTCCAAATGAATCTTTCAGAGTAAATGCACTTTGGGATAAGCGTTCGATGATGGTGTAATTATGTCGATGACGTCACAGTGAGGTCATTTTCAAAGACAGCATTTTTTGGTCGATGTTTCGGTGAGATTTTTCTAATTTTTTATTTATGCAATTGCTCCGCAAAAACTGAATGACAAATTATTGATGTGATATGAAATAAAATACTTTCCTGGTACCCATGATTCTCTGCTGGAGGGTCATGCAAATAGGCCCAAAATGACCCCAGTATGATAAACTATAAAGCCACGGAGTTTCAGCTCTCCATTTTTTGTCGTTCCGGAGATAGCGCAGACAGTTTGGTAGGGTGGGGGGCATTTTGCCCCCCTTCTCCGCCCCAGGCCATGTAGGGTTAAAATATGTCACTGAAGTGTTATCAAGCTCATCAACTAAGTCGTCTTCAATAAAAAAAAAAACAACGAAAAACGTTGTCCACAATATCACCCAGTGTTGGATATTGGAACTCAAAATTAGTGTTCATTCTGAAGTGTACTTTTGAACACTTTCACGCATAATTGAACACTTTTTCATGTTCATGGGACGCTAGTGTTCCAAAAATGTTACAGAATATGTGTTCATTTGTGAACATTGCTGTTCAAACATGGGGTGACTAGTCTTGAACATGCGTGTTAATATATGTTCTCAGTGTTCAGTTTTGAACACGATATGGCGTTCTGATTTGAACGTCAATATGAACGTGTGTGTTCAGTGCCGTCCATCCTCATATTTCGATTGTTGAGATGCTTGGCGTTGTGGAATTTTTCGTACCGTATATGTACCTTTTTCTTTTCATCATTTTTCAAAATGGATTAGTGGATGAATTCCACAGAATTATCTCAAGTTACTCCAACAACCGCTGAACTTAGTGATGAACGCTTTTATGCGTTCGATAAGTGTTACAAATGTTTGCTGACAGTGTGATATCTTACTTGATATCTTATCAAGATATCCCAGGAATCCTTGTACGGAGGTGATCATCACACAAGAAAATGGAAATTAAGACATTTGCCCTGACGTTTCGTTGAAGGTGCTAGCACGGGCTGTATCCAGGCGTTAGATATCCGAGATAGGTAGCTATTTATTGGTGATGTCCGGAGATTTCACAACCATTAACCACATTTACAAAGAAAGCCCTTCATGATAATTCGAGAATAAGTACTCGCTTTTCTACTGGGTCCATCTCTCATTGTACATCAGCCATTTTATCACTTTATCGTACTGCATTTGACGAAGTGTATTTTCCATCATCTGGATATGGTCTTCATTAGCCATTTCACGCGATTCATTTCCACCGTAACCGTGTCCCAAATACTGGTGTTTTCTCTCTTCAATATCGTTACCATATTCTTCCTGTATATGCTTGCCGTACAATCATTTCTAGACTTCTTTTTTGATGTGTGTGAACGTATTAGTGGATCGGCCTTTTTCAACAGGAAAGGCGTTTTTTGCCCAGTCACTCTTATCATCTGAAGCGTAGTTTCATTTACGGCAGTTAGACCCTTTGCCGTTATGGCTGTTGTTTACAAACCACGGTGGACGAGTTGTCTTATATAATCTATCTCCCGTTTGCGCGTCGTGCTTAATCTCCTTCATACGGATATATGGAGGCTTTTCCCATATTTCTATAATTCATATTATGACGTTACAATGACGTTATCAATTTCACCGCTAGAGTCCCTTCCGTCCTGCAGATATGGAGATTTTTCTAAATAAACATATAATAATAAACTAATATGACTATGTGTACAATTACAGATTCTACGTATCTGTGTAGTATATTTTAACAGAACATAGCCAAAGGGCATTGCTGGATCCATAGACTTATTAAACAAGGCTGTCAAGTATTCCCGAACTTGTGCTGACACTTTAAACTTATTGAGTAATTGTGCCATCTGTTTCTGAACTTGTGCTGGCACTTTATTCTTATTAAATATGGGTGCCACCTGTTCCCGAACTTGCGACGGCACTTTATACTTATTAAGTAAGGGTGTGACCTGTTCCAAAAGTTATGGTAGCACCTTATGCTTAATAAGCCTATAACCTATCTTGCCTGGGCGGATTGGGATCTGTCCATGCCTTTTTTCGGGGGGTGGGGGTATTTCTGCCGTCCTAAATATTTCTCTTATTCCTTTCTCTATCATACAATGTGAAAAAGTCCAAGATGGCCGCTTTGATCGCGAAACAGTCACGTCATTTAAACAAAAGCAGTTTTGCAAAAGCTGCACGATATATTAGTAAATGATAATCAGATGTGAAATAAAATAGCTGATGCCCACTTCTCTTCGTAGAAAAGAAAAATGACGAAAATATCACTTCTCTGTCACTCACATGACCAAAGTATGAAACGTACTTTGGGTAAAACGAGACAAAAACGGTTTACATTGGAACAAAAAACAACAGCATATTGTAGAAGTGTCAGAAGTAGGTAGAACACGGATCCATATGCGTTTTCCAGGGAAATAACTCTGTTTTGTGGAGGGTACATGGAGGAGAGGAGACGTCACTTCCGGTCTGCGTGAATCGGGCGTGTGTATTCCTCCGCGGTGATGCGGTCTGGTGGTGATGCGGTCTGCCTCCGCGGACAGAAAGTAGTCCCAAATTCTCCGGTATTCTCCGGCAATCTTCAGGGGCGAGAGGGGTCCCTATTGTACCGATTGGGTGGTATGAGGTATCAATGTGAAGCATTCGTGAAGGGGCATCTGATGGGGTGAGTGTGGGGTTGAAATATCGTCATTCTGCCCATGCGCGGTAGACCAAGGGTATGGAAATAGACGTTTAGGGGTCTAGGTGGGTCACTAGTGGTCCGATGGAGTCGAGTGAGGTATCAATGTGAAGCATATGTGAGGAGGCATCCGATGGGCTGGGTGTGGGGTTGGAATATGGTCATTCTGCGCATGCGCGGTAGACCAAGGGTATGGAATAGACGTTTTGGGATCTAGGGGAGCCCCTAGTGGGTCGATGGAGTCGTATGAGGTATCAATGTGAAGCATTCGTGAAGGCACATCCGACGGGATGGGTGTGGGGTTGAAATATCGTCATTCTGCGCATGCGCGGTAGACAAAGGGTATGGAAATAGACGTTTTGGGATCGAGGGGGGTCCCTAATGGGCCGATGGAGTTGTATGAGGTATCAATGTGTAGCCTATGTGAGGGGACTTCCGCCTGGACTAGTGTCTCGGTCGTTGTCCACATTCTGCGCATGCGCAGACAGGGAATTTTTGGAAAAGGGTATGGAAATAGACGTTTTGGGATGTAGGTGAGCCCCTAATGAGCCGATGGAGTTGAGTGAGGTATCAATGTGAAGCCTATGTGAGGGGGCATCCGATTGGGCTAGGGTCTCGGCCGTTGTCCACATTCTGCGCATGCGCAGACAGGGAATTCTGGGAAAAGGGTGTGGAAATAGACGTTTTAGGGATCCCCTAATGATCCTATGGTGTCGTATGAGGTCTTATTTTGAAGCTGTCGTGAGGGAGCATCCGCCTGGGCTAGTGTGTCGTTCGTTGTCAATAGTCTGCGCATGCGCAGTCTGGTCGTAGTATAGAAACAGACGTGTTGCGGTTTAGGTAGGCCCCTAATGGTCTGATGGGATCGAGTGGGGTATCCATGTAAAGCAGTCGTGAGGGAGTATCCGACGGGGTGGGTGTGACGTGGAACTGACGTCATTCTGCGCATGCGCAGTAGAGAAAGTGTATGGACGGTTTTGCGCCGACATGGGTCACTATGGGTCCGATGGAGTCGTATGAGGTCTTATGCTGAAGCTCTTGTGAAGCAGCATCCGATTGGATTCGTCCGTGTTCAAGGGTCTGCGCATGCGTAGTCTGGTCGTAGTATGGAAAGCAGGCATGTTGGGGGATGCATGGGTGTGTGTGTGTGTGTGTGACCCACCACTAGGGTTCCATGGTTGGGGTTGGGTGGTGGTGTGGGTTCTGCGCACCGACGTCACTTCCGGGTTTCACTAAAACTGACTTCGAACACAGAAGAGTTCCAATTTTTACTTAGACGTAGGGTCCGTGTTTTCCCCGGCCCGGCCCGGCCCGGCCCGCCCCGACCGCAGCGCGCGCGCGGGGGTGATCTGATGCCGCAGCGCGCGCGCGCATCATCACCGGCAGTGCGCGGATGAATGTCGGGTCGAAAGGTCAAAGGTCACATCCAGGTCAAAAGGTCCAAGGTCTCCCTTTCGGCAAGGTTCGGCGACAATGTTGCGGCATCGATATACAGAGCTTGAACTCCAAAAGGGGATTGTAAATTAACCTGGGAAGGATGGACAGTTCCATTTGGACCAATCAGCGGTCGAGAAAAAGAGCCAATGAGCGATCGACCCCGATTTGAGGAATGGTCACAGCATCTTTGACGTCATCGGTGACGTCATCAGGACGAGTAGTAGCGAAAGTTGGAATTTTGCGGCAGTGAAGGAAGGTATTTGGTGTAGAGATGGACCATCCTTGGTCCGAATGCGTCCTATGGGGTGTCATTGTCCTGTATTGTACCATATTTGTCCTGTATTATACATCATATGTTCTGTATTATACAATCGGATAGCGGTTGTCGTGAATAACAACAAGTTCAGCAATGTTTATATAGTTTATTATCCCCAATGTTACATCATACCCAGGCTGGGGGAGCCGCCCTGGGTATGTTTAGTATGTTCACAGCAAAACAAATTGAAATATCAAACACCATGTTTTATTATTTAACGCACCGTCACATTAGGTACAAGTGTTTACTGAGCTCAAGTCAACGATCAGCATGTAGACATAGAGAGTATGTGCGGCATGTTATGGTATTCATCAGTGCACGGGTGACGCATTCAACCGATGGCGGTGGTCGGTCAGCTTGGTAAGGAAAAACGTGACATTGGTTACCCTCTCTACCACCCATTGTATGTTGGGGCGTTGACGATGTGCCCATCTCAAGGCATCCACGGTGTCCAGTATGTCCAGCATCGTCTCTAGTGACCTCCGGTTAATGATGGTGAACGGCTGGTCAGACACATAGATATTATTGCCGGGATAATAATACCGTAACTGGTCCGTCTTTTTGTGACGTAAGATGTACCCGAAAGCGACATTCAATTTGAAGGCCGTAGTTTGATCTTTGAAGATGGCTTCCACGTAGCTGCGTAGACGGGTGCGGTTGGTCAGTGGGAAATTGTAAATATCTTGAATAGGGCCATGAGGGTGGAAACAGTGCCGTGTCATGGACCAATGGCGCCGATCGATGTCACTCACTGGATGGTTGTCCTGTAAGAGATCGCCCAGAAAATGTTCGATGTTGTCAGGCGTATGACTCGAAACCGTAACGCTGGGGTCCGGCTGGATATCCAGGCTCTTCTGAACTGTGGGTATAGGCGGGCTCTCCTTCATCGCATCACCAGTGGCGTTCGTCTCCCCGGGCTTATCTTCACTGGGTCTGACCTTCCGCGGCTCCTCTTCAGTAGGAAGTTGTCGCTCATGCCATGGTACCGGGGCATGAATCAAACGTTGGTGTCGCAGCAACTGACTGCGTCGTTTGAAGAGTTGACCACAATCCTCGCATGGACGCTTGGGTGGCCCATGAATTGAACGTTCGTGGCGCAGTAAAGCATCTTCCCGATTAAATGACCGTGCGCAGGTTATACAAGTATACAGTCCATCGTTGTGGGTGGAGGCCTCGTGGCGTCGTAAATTATCTAGACGAGTAAACTGCTTCTGGCAAGTTGTGCAAGTGAACATCATGGTGGTTGACAGAGTGTCTGATGAAACGGCCAGGCCTCTTCCCTTTCATAGCACGCTAGCTGGTGATCTATTTTTAGCACACTCAGTTCAACTATCCCCAACTCGCGGGCCGAGCCGTGACATCTTCCGTAACCTCCGTGTCTCTTCGGGCACCTCCGTGTCTCTTCGGTCACCTCCGTGTCTTTTCGGTGACGTCCGTGACTCTTCGGGCACCTCCGTGTCTCTCCGGTAACCTCCGTGACATCTTCGGTCATCTCCGTGTCTCTTCGGTCACCTCCGTACCGTCAACGATCAGCATGTAGACATATAGAGAATGTACGACATGTTATGGTATTCATCAGTGCATGAGTGACGCATTCAGCCAATGGGGGTGGTCGGTCAGCTTGGTAACGAAAAACGTAACATTGGTCACCCTCTCTACGACCCATTGTGTGTTCGGGCGTTGTGTTTTACCCTGAACCCCGATCTATGGACGGCTTTGGAATAAGTAGTCCCCATTGTCGATAAGGTACTATCTCTATAGGAGCCACATAACCAATCAGAATAGTACGTATCACGGACTACACCCGTAGAGCTACATCTAGGCGCGCATGGGTGACATGGTCTATAAAAAAAATTCTACGGTTGCAGAGCCATGACGGAGATCCAGCCCTATGCGACTCGCATTTTACAGCATGCCACCGTGGTTAATTCACTCACGGGTTACCGAGCAGTGGTCCGTTCCATGTTTGCAGATGGCGACGACAACGACGGGCGACGCCAGATCCTGAACGAGTTCACAAAAGCGGTCCTCGACAGAGTGCACTCGATGGAGAGGTGTGCCATCACTCACCACTACTGGACTATGACAGCCATCCTTGATGCTCGGGGTATGGATCACGAGCGCTCACGCCGGAATCAGCGACGGCTGGTTGGCCTAGTCATGGTCTGTGCCCTATTGACCCTGGCGCTGTGGCATTGACGGTGGGACCTGACTATAAATACGAGGGTCAGACACAGTGTGTGTCATTCAACGATCGTCATTGGGTCAATTATGTCACCAGTTCTACGAGCCATCCTTCCCCTTACACCCCGGATGGGGTTACACGTCTATGAAGATAAAGTCACCCTCGTGGAAGACCGTGGAGATGTTTGTTGGTCGCGCGCTGAGACCGTATCGAATACGGTTACGCTACACCGTGACGGCTGGACCAAATTTAAACGGGTGTTGAGCGGCGAGCTCGACGGACACCTCATCCACATAGACAATGCCATATACGTACACCGTGGACCCTTCTTCCCACGCCTGGGCCGCTACCTAGACCCTACGCGAGGATTCACCCTAGACCCCGATCTGTGGACAGCCTTCGAGAAAGTGGTGTCTATCGTGGACCAGCCGTTTATACCGGACGAGCAGTCATCAGACGAGTTGGAGTGGGCTCGTGCCCTGAGTGAAGCGGCAGCAGAACCCGATGAACAAATGTCTAGCCATGAACCAGACGACGATGCCATTGATTACCCGGCTAGACTCAGTCAGCCCAGTGACATGACTACCCGAACCTTTGATCTCACGGGGTTCTCCCTATAAATACGAGAGACAGTCAAATCTTGTACCATTCACGTACTGACCATGACGGAGCATATAATACGGGCGCATCTCAGCTTGACCCCCGAGGTCTTCCTGCACGTGTATGCGGATAAGGTCGATATCATGGAGGAGGTGGGAGACATCTGTGATGCGGACCCTACACAACCGTGCCCGGTTCACATTCGTCTGTCCCGAGAGGGCTGGACCAAATTCAAACGGGTGTTGTCTGGTGAACTGGACGGCGACCTCATTCACATGTGTCACGATGTGTACATCCGACGCGGCCCTTTCGTTGCTCAATTGGCTCGGCTAGATGGGGGTGCAGTGCATTTTACCCTTCACCCTGATCTATGGTCTGCATTGGAAGATGCCGTGGTAGATGTGGATCAAGTGCTTATCAAGCGGTCATCAGACGAGTTGGACTGGCCATTTACCATGGACACTGTGGAAGCCAACGAAGAAAATCAGAAAGAAACTCCGGCCCAAGATATACCCGTTATAAATAAACGGTAGAGCCAGCGTCCATCATCATTTGTCACCATGAAGCGCTGGGAGAAGGTGTTGGATAACTTATACTACAGTCCCGACAGTCCGGCGGCCTATAGTGTATTGTCGGCTCTCTATCGAGCGGCTAAACCCCAGGGGATACAACGTGCCCAAGTCCGAGATTGGTCAAGAAAACAAGACACCTATACCTTACATCGATCTGTCCGTCGCCATTTTCTACGGAACCGGGTCATCGTGGGAGGAATAGACGCCCAGTGGCAAGCGGATTTGGTCGATATGAGCGCCTTTGCCAAACACAACGATGGGAATCGGTATATCTTGACGCGCATCGATATCCTATCCAAGTATGCGTGGGTGGTACCCATCCGGACGAAAACGGGGGCGAATCTCATAGCGGCGTTCAAAGACATCTTCAAGACCGGGCGCAAACCTTTGTATTTGCAAACCGACGAAGGCACGGAATTCCTCAACAGACCGTTCCAACAGTTTCTGAAAGCCCAGAAGGTGTTTTTCTTCCATACGTACAACGAGACCAAGGCTTCCGTGGTGGAAAAGTTCAACAGGACATTCAAAGGCCGTATGTATAAATATTTCACCTATAAGAATACAAGGCGGTACATCGATGTTCTCCCGAAACTTGTGAGTGGTTACAATCGAGCCTATCATCGGAGTATAGAGAGAGCCTCCATTACCGTGACCCAACGCAATGAAGCCCAAGTCCGGCGAGTCTTGTACCCCAGGCAATCGCAGAGAACGACGAAGGCGGTGATCAAGGTCGGGGACCCTGTACGGATCAGTAAAGTCAAAGGTCAATTTGAGAAAAGTTACTTGCCCAACTGGAGCGATGAGCACTTCCTGATTAAACGGCGCCTACCCCGACAGCAGCGTCTCTATGAACTGGAATATCTTCAAGGGGAACCGTTGCTAGGGACGTTTTACGAGACGGAATTACAGCCTGTCGTAAAAACACAGCAAGACTACTACACGGTGGAGCAGATTTTGAAAACGGAACGTCGACGTGGCAAACTGTTTCATTTCGTCAAATGACAAGGTTGGCCCAGTTCCTTCAATTCCTGGGTCGCTGCCAACCAGGTGAAACGACTATAAAGCCAGACACCACTACCGTCATCCTTCATTCCACGTTCGACCACAGTGCTATGGACAAACAGCAGCTGCCTCTGAACACAGCGTCTCCCAAAACGCGCAAAGCGCAAGTGGGCTTTGTGGTGATACTGCTAACCCTGCTGAGTGTGCTGTACGGAGGTGTGTTTTACGACGTAGCCTATGTCAGCACGTTACTTAACCAACTGAGAACACCAGCCACCAGTGAAACCAGTCTACAGATAGCACCAGTCAACCCCGTATCGAGCCCAGTCACCACCACACCCCGTGTACAAGCCACGTCGAGCTCCACACCAAGCTCCACACCTACACCCACTACGTCTGAAGACCCACCGGCTTTCACCCCTCACAGTGAACAGATAACGACGACCGACGTTATACCCACCACCATCATCACTCGCAGTGAACAGACAACGACGACCGACGTTGCACCCACCACCACCACTCCAGTTCACTCGTACCAAATTTACAAGAGCGGGTTACCACGACAACGGATACACCTCGAACCATGGACCCTCGGTGGCAGTATCCCTTCACTTGCGTCATCGCAAGACCGACGGGTTCCGGCAAAACGCACTTCGTCAGGAAGCTCCTTCAACACGCCGACAGCATGATCACCCCACCCATTGCCCGAGTCGTGTGGTGTTACGGAGAATGGCATGCGGCGTATGCAGCAATGCCCCACATCACGTTCGTGGAAGGCCTACTCAACCTGGCCGATTTGGAACCCGACACCTTGGTGGTTCTGGATGATTTCATGGCGGAGACGGATGCGCGGGTCACCCAACTCTTTACCAAAGGCAGCCACCACCGACGGCTCAGCATCATCTACATTGTGCAGAATCTGTTCAGTAAAAACAAAGAACATAGGAACATCAGCTTAAATGCCCACAACCTGGTGATCTACAAAAAATCGAGAGATACCACTCAACTGCTGCACCTGGCGAGACAGATGTATCCCGGCCGCACACCGTTTGCGTTGGAAGCCTTCAAAGATGCCACAACCCCTCAGCACGGGTATATGCTCTTCGACCTCACGCAAGCCATTCCCGACCACCTTCGACTACGGACCGGCATCTTTCCCGGAGAGACCCACCACGTGTACATGCAAAAATAATGTAAACACACCCACAGTGGCTCCTCCAGCTGGAGTGTGTGTTTGGTGATGGGGATAATAAAAAGACTGAATACAACAGCATGGTTGACTTTGTCTCTGTTCTCTGAGGTAGATAAAAAGGGCAAAGTTGTGGGTTCTGGCATTAGTTGTACATGATGTCTGCGCGAGTACGGAAGCACGCTCCGTCGCTCCGTGTATTGAAGACGGCCCCACCCGAGTTGGTCCGAACCATTGTACGCGGTGCGGACCCTGACTTTGTACGCTGTCTGTGCGAGATCGGGTACAACCTGTTAAAAGGCAACGTACCACTGACTCCGGCTCAGAAGACCAAGTTGACCAAGCATAAGACAGGTCTCCGAACCTTAGTCCAGAAGCGAGTCTCTCAAACACAAAAGAAAAAGGTGTTACAGAGAGGCGGCTTTCTCGGGGCCATCTTAGCACCGTTGGCCGCTTCCGTGTCTACCCTGTCCCACCTACGGTGAAGACCATAAACACCCTCGATGGAGAGATGCAACAGATGTTACAGAGACCGGGGTTAAGCGACAGTGAGAAAGTACAACGGTACAATGAGACGCTTCAACGGTACATGACGTTCATGGACCAATACAAAACCTTCTCTACCCCACCACCACCACCACCACCACCACCACCACCACCACCACGTGACGCACCGCCGACCTCAGCACCGCTCCAACAGTCGCCATTACCAGGGGTAGCACCCACAGCCCCACAGTGGGTGGAAGACGAAGAGCTGAAGAGTGTACCTGCATCGTTCAAGAAACAAGCTGGCCTGGTATTACAACGGATGAAACAGAATCCTAACATGACTTGGAATGATAAAGGCGAACTACTGGTACAGAATCAGGTGGTCCCCGGGACCCCCATGACGGATTTAGTGAATGGCCTGATGCGTAAACCCAGGTCGCACACGGATCCTCGAGGATGGGAGGTCTTCGCTCAAGGCTTGAAAGTCATGCATGTACCACAGGAATTGGTGGGGAACCCCACCGCTGGGCCTTTTTTATGCAGCGAACAGCAATCGCCGAGTGGCCCACTACCTTGGGAAGCCGACTGGGAACGGGAGTCACCCCCAAAAACACCACCACAACGGGCACCTTCTTTTCAGGCCTTTAAAAACCCACCCTCGATCAGGACACCGCACATCTCCAGAGCCGTGACACGTAGCAAGTCACCGCGACGACCACGACGCCGGACACAACGGCCCAAGGCCTGGAACACCTATTAAAACCAACAGCAGCAACAGGACAGCTCAGTCGCCATGCTTTACCTTACCCTACCCAGTAACAGTTCGCTGGATGTGTTTCCTGATAACACCGTAGCCAAGTACGCCACCCAGTTACCGCAACCGTTGCATTTACCTGGACGATGGGAATGTGACCTCGTGGACATCCAATACCCTTACCCGTGGTACAACGTGCGAGCCAATGAAGTGTGGTACGAGGTGACCTACGAAGGCAAAAACACCCGACTCACCCTCCCCGAAGGCCAATACGATACCCCCAAGGAGTTCATGGGTGGGCTGTCAAGACTATTGCATTATAAGGCTCTACGGGAGGTCACGAATACTTCAAAATCCATCAAATCCTTTCCCTTCAAGAATCACGTGGACTTCGATTACAACGCACACGACGACAAGGCACAGCTTATCGTCACCGCCAACGCGAGTGTCGTACTGAGTCCTATCCTACAGCAAATGCTGGGTTTCGATCTACAGACGTTCGCTGGTCCCACTGCCCACCAAGGCGAGATCCCGATGGATATGAAGTCGGGTATGTACGGACTCTACGTCTACTCGGACGTGGTGGACAACCACATCGTGGGCGATATCAACACACCTCTGTTACGGGTGGTCCCCATTAAAAAGACGTATGGAGATCGTCACCCACAGTTTCACCCACATGCTCTACCTGCCCGTACGACAAACCGACATCAACACGATCACGGTGGATATAAGAGATGACACGGGACGACCGGTGGCATTCGAACGCGGGAAAGTGGTGCTGACACTATGTGGATTTAGCCCATACATACTTGTATGTGAAAGCCAAGGTGGTCAATGGGGATGGCTCCAGAATCATCCAAGCTGCAACGGTGGGCCCGACGAATCTCTGGCTGCACTCGATGTTTCAACAGGTGGATATTTTTCTCAGCGACAAACTCATCAGTGAGTCGACCAAGACGTAACCCTATCGAGCCTACATCGAGACACTGTTGTCGTATGGCCGAGAGGCTAAAAAATCTCAGCTGACAGCCGCTTTATTCTACCAGGACACACCCGAGCACATGGACACGGTGGACAATGTGGGATATAACAAACGGAAGGCTTTCACTGTGAACGGTGCCTCGGTGGATCTCATGGGTCGACTGCACGCAGACATGTTCATGCAAGACCGGTACCTCTTGAACAAGATCCCCATCAAAATCCGGCTGATACGGGTGCCTCCGACCTTCGCCTTGATGACCACTAACGTAGAGGGGCATGCAGCTGACTATAAGATTGTCATCCAAGACGCAGTCTTGTATGTCCGAAAAGTGAAACCGAATCCAGTCGTTCAATTGGGACACATGAAAGCCTTGGAAACAAAACCAGCCCAGTACCCTATCCGACGTGTACAAACCAAAGTGTTCTCTGTGCCTGCTGGAAATATGGGCGCCAACAAAGAAAACCTGTTCCTGGGGGAACTACCCAAGCGATTGATCCTGGCCTATGTGGAAAATACCAGTTTCAGCGGAGCCTACCCAGAGAATCCGTTTGACTTTCAACATTTCGGCATCAATTTTGTGGCCCTGCATGTGGATGGACAACAGGTGCCAGCCACGGCCTTAACACTGAACTTTGGGCGCAGGAATTTCATTCGAGCCTATCAGAGCCTGTTTACAGCCACCGGTCAAATCAACCAGGACGAAGGGAATTTGATCAGTCGGGAGGACTACGCGAACGGATACACGATGTTCTGTTTCGATCTGACCCCCACCTTAGAGAACGACCATCAGCTGGCCCTAGCCAAGCAAGGCAATTTACGATTGGAAATCCACTTTGCACGAGCCCTCGCGACCACCGTCAATGTGATCTGCTACGCCGAGTTTGACAACATCATTCAAGTGGACAAAGCGCGCAACGTCCTGTGTGACTTTTCCACCTAACATGGATACAGACCAGATAACCACCGTGCTGGAGAATGACCCATGGACACGTGTGGTCTTTCAAGGGGTGTTCGCTTGAGATGTGTTCCCATTAGACCGTATGTATCCTGCTGCTTACGTTCTCAACACGGACCCGATGGATCGGCCCGGTGAACATTGGGTGGCCGTGTACTTGACAGAACAGCAGGGCGAATACTTTGACCTGTACGGCCTGCCACCCCTCCATCCCGATTTAACAGACTTCATGGATCAAGGCACAGAGACGTGGTGTTGGAACAGTCAAACGTTGCAAAGCCTGGCCAATAGCGTGTGCGGACAATATTGCTTATTTTACCTGTACCATCGATGCCGGGGAAGACCCTTATCTACCATCGTACAGATGTTTGACGAGTACCCCAAGGCCGAGGACCGCGATGTACTCGTATATGACTGCGCCGCCCATCATTTCAATGTACAAGCCCCGTTCTGGGCTTGAATTCTTTCAATGTACACAATCCCGCTGTTCTGGGCTTAAGTTTACAAGCCCCCTGTTCTGGGCTTCAGTTCTTTCAATGTACAAGCCCCCTGTTCTGGGCTTCAGTTTTCACGTGGTTGTTCTCACGTTGTTTTTGTTACTGAATAAAAAACAAAATGAGATCTCACCAAAAAACCCTGTCTTGTGTGTTTTCTATATGAGCATAATGCATGAAACTGGCTTTGAACACCGTATTAGCCAATCAGTGGCCTAGAATGGAGCCAAAGGTAACCCATCCATGTCCAGAAAACATTACCCGGGTGTACAAGAATCCGGATGTAGGTCCGGACGTAGGCGAAAGCATCCCAGTACCCGGATGTAGGCGCAGACGTGAGCGAAATTCTAGTACCCGTCCATTGGTTCTTTTATCGATTGCAAGTTCTTTCAATGTACACAAGCCCGCTGTTCTGGGCTCAAGTTTACAAGCCCCCTGTTCTGGGCTTCAGTTCTTTCAATGTACAAGCCCCCTGTTCTGGGCTTCAGTTTTCACGTGGTTGTTCTCACGTTGTTGTTGTTACTGAATAAAAAACAAAATGATATCTCACCAAAAAACCCTGTCTTGTGTGTTTTCTATATGAGCATAATGCATGAAACTGGCTTTGAACACCGTATTAGCCAATCGGTGGCCTAGAATGGAGCCAAAGGTAACCCATCCATGTCCAGAAAACATTACCCGGGTGTACAAGAACCCGGATGTAGGCGCGGACGTAGGCGAAAACATCCCAGTACCCGGATGGAGGCGCAGACGTGAGCGAAATTCTAGTACCCGTCCATTGGTTCTTTTATCGACCGCTGATTGGTCCAAACGGAACTGCCCATCCTTCCCAGGTTAATTTACAATCCCCTTTTGGGGTTCAAGCTCTGTATATCGATGCCGCAACATTGTATCCGAACCTTGCCGAAAGAGAGACCTTTTGACCTGGATGTGACCTTTGACCTTGTGACCCGACATTCATCCGCGCACTGCTGGTGATGACGCGCGCGCGCCCTGCGGCATCCGATCACCCCCGCGCGCGCGCGCTGTGGCCGGGGCGGGCCGGGGAAAATACGGACCCTACGTCTAAGTAAAAATTGGAACTCTTCTGTGTTCGAAGGTAGTTTTAGTGAAACCCGGAAGTGACGTCTGTGCGCAGAACCCACACCACCACCCAACCCCAACCATGGACCCCTAGTGGTGGGTCACAGACACACACACACAGCCACGCATCCCCCAACTTGCCTGCTTTCTATACTACGACCGGACTGCGCATGCGCAGACCCTTGAACACGGACGAACCCTGAGTCCAATCGGATGCTGCTTCACAAGAGCTTCAACATAAGACCTCATACGACTCCATCACACCCATAGTGACCCATGTCGGCGCCAAAAATGTCTATTTCCATACACTTTCTCTACTGCGCATGCGCAGAATGACGTCAGTTCCACGTCACACCCACACCGTCGGATACTCCCTCACGACTGCTTTACATGGATACCTCACTCGATCCCATCAGACCATTAGGGGCCTACCTAAACCCCAACACGTCTATTCCTATACTACGGCCAGACTGCGCATGCGCAGACTATTGACAACGAACGACACACTAGCCCAGGCGGATGCTCCCTCACGACAGCTTCAAAATAAGACCTCATACGATACCATAGGATCATTAGGGGCTCACCTAAACCCTAAAACGTCTATTTCCACACCCTTTTCCCAGAATTCCCTGTCTGCGCATGCGCAGAATGTGGACAACGACCGAGACCCTTGTCTAATCGGATGTCCCCTCACATAGGCTTCACATTGATACCTCACTCAACTCCATCGGCTCATTAGGGGCTCACCTACATCCCAAAACGTCTATTTCCATACCTTTTTCCAAAAATTCCCTGTCTGCGCATGCGCAGAATGTGGACAACGACCGAGACACTAGTCCAGGCGGAAGTCCCCTCACATAGGCTACACATTGATACCTCATACAACTCCATCGGCCCATTAGGGACCCTCCTCGATCCCAAAACGTCTATTTCCATACCCTTTGTCTACCGCGCATGCGCAGAATGACGATATTTCAACCCCACACCCACCCCGTCGGAGGTGCCTTCACGAATGCTTCACATTGATACCTCATAGGACTCCATCGACCCACTAGGGGCTCCCCTAGATCCCAAAACGTCTATTCCATACACTTGATCTACCGCGCATGCGCAGAATGACCATATTCGAACCCCACACCCAGCCCATCGGATGCCCCCTCACATATGCTTCACATTGATACCTCACTCGACTCCATCGGACCACCAGTGACCCACCTAGACCCCTAAATGTCTATTTCCATACCCTTGGTCTACCGCGCATGCGTAGAATGACGATATTTCAACCCCACACCCACCCCATCAGATGCCCCTTCACGAATGCTTCACATTGATACCTCATACCACCCAATCGGTACAATAGGGACCCCTCTCGCCCCTGAAGATTGCCGGAGAATGCCGGAGAATTTGGGACTACTTTCTGCCCGCGGAGGCAGACCGCATGTCCGCATCACCGCGGAGGAATACACACGCCCGATTCACGCAGACCGGAAGTAACGTCATACGGGACAGCGCCCCCTGTCTCCTCTCCTCCACGTACCCTCCACAAAACAGAGTTATTTCCCTGGAAAACGCATGTGGATCCGTGTTCTACCTACTACTAGTGTCGCTCTATATATACCCGACGTCAAAGTATTAAATTTGTGTATTTGTACATGTTTGCCTGCTGATTGAAAATCCACCCCTACTGTCCGTCTTACCCGTCTCAGACAGCTCATGGCATTTTCTGCCGAATTTAAGCTTGAAACCCGTTATTGAACAAATAATGAAGGCTTTACTACAAGCTGAAGCATTGCAGCTTGCAAGTGCTATCCAATGTAAATGTTTCGTCGGTTTTGACAAAAGGCGGGTCATGAGCTCTCCGAGACGGATAGAACGGATAGTGGAGGGGGGATTTCAATCGCCAGAACTATGTAAACATATACAAATTTAATAATTTGACGTTGGGAATATTTCGTCAGTTTGTTTCTCGTTCCACCCAAGTACGTATCATACCTTGGTAAGCATGGGGTTATGTATAGAGATCATATATTCCGACACGTCATCCCCTCTCCCCAATCTCAAAATCACTTTTGAAGAGGTGAGTGAAGTTGACTGGTATTTGGTTACTGACGAAATTTGTGTCTTTAGTTTTGAAAATTGGGGTTTAAAATGATTCAATCTGATTTATTCATCAGTTCAAGTATAACATATGCAAATATATGTATCAGATATGCGTAGTTTAACGAGCTCATGAAATAACCCACTAAAATAAACCCCAGAGGGCTTGTTATATCCCGGCTGATGAGATTTATTGTATATATCCATCACATGAGATTGTGAATGCAACTATTTTTTACTGGTTATGCTCATAACACAGTGATGTCGATTTGCTTCATAAACCAGTGAATAAGAAAAATCTTCTCGGTCGGCCTGACCTGAAAATGTAATGTGCGATTGAATGATATATTGTTGACCTAGTAGAAGATTAACTTTGAGATCTGATTTTAAAAGCGAAACAGAATTTGTTGTTTTCAATCGTGTGGGTAATTGGTTCCACAGTTTCGGGCCTTTAATTATTTACAGAATATAATGACAGATGTTATAGGAACAAGCAGCCAGAGGATGCTAGGTCCCCCGCCAAAATGGCAGCAATATTTATAAGCGCTGTCGGTTTCAGAAGATATTCATGAGGATGGCAACAGCTACTTCACAGGCGTAAGAAGCAGAGGGGTCTTTCCACCTTCCCAGGTTTTGAGATCAACTCCGAATGGCTGACTGAATGTTGATTGCTACTGTAATATATTTTCTTTACCATGTAGCATGAAAATTATGTAACCGAAATGCAACCCCAAGAGACAACTCATGGCATATTATCTGCAAACTAAATTTGACAAGAATATGAAGGCATCCTCAACCTATTGCCCAGAAACCAAATTTAGACTTTGCCACAAGGAGTCACCACCTGTAGGTGCGAGCAAGCAAAACACAATCCCAAATGACATCTCATGTCATGGTATCGGCATATGAACTTTGAGACTCTGAAGAGGGGTCCTCAAGTTATTGCCGGTACTAGATGCCCACCGGTGTTCATGTTATTTGGGGCGAGTCACATACAAAATTTGAGAATAATCTGATGAGCAGTTGCCAAATTATTGCCCGGAAACAAATTTTTCCACCAGGAGACGCCACCTGTAGGCAGAAGCGGGAAAAATACAATCCCAAGGAACATGGTATTATGGGGACATCTGCATACCAAATTTGAGAAGAATCTGACGAGGGTCCTCAAGTTATTGCCCAGAAACCAAATTTAGATTTTGACACCAGGTGACGCCACCTCTAGGCGCAAGTCAGTGAAATGCATTATCAAGCGACATATTATGTCACGGTACATTCATACAAAATTTGAGAAGAATCCGATGGTCAGTTCTCAAGTTATTACCCGGAAACGAATTTGTGATGTTGCCACCAGGTGGCGCCACCTGTGAGTGCAAGTGAGCGAAAGGCAATCCCAAGCAACAGCTCCTGGCATGGTAAATGCATGCCAAATTTGAGAAGAATCCGATGAGCCGCAACGTTTCTCATGTTACCCAGAAAGGTACATACATGTATGTAGGATATTTCAAAGAAATTCGACCAAGTGTTTCTAAGTTATCACTTGCAGCATGGAATAATGGAATGAACTCTAGTGGCGCCACCTCCGGGTGGATTTTGCTGAAACGCATCACCAACGGTGTTTTGTCGCAGGAATGCATTTACCAAATTTCGAAGAAATCCGACAAATTGTTCGAAAGTTATCGCTCGCGAAGGATTTGAACAAACATGAACGGACATGCATTAAAGATTGGAACAAGACCCAGTGGCGCCACCTACAGGCGGATCTTGCTGAAACGTAATACCAGCGACGTCTTGTCGCAAAGAATGCAGATGCCAAATTTCGGAGGAATCCGATAAAGCATTTAGGAGTTATCGCTTACGCAGTATTTGCACGGACATGCACTAAATATTGGAACAAGACCCAGTGGCGCCACCTACAGGCGGATCTTGCTGAAACGTAATACCAACAGACGTCTTGTCGCAAAGAATGCAGATGCCAAATTTCGGAGGAATCCGACAAAGCATTTTAGGAGTTATCGCTTATGAAGCATTTGCACGAACATCCACGGACATGCACGAAAGACTGGAACAAGACCCAGTGGCGCCACCTACAGGCGGATTTTGCTGAAACGTAATACCAACAGACGTCTTGTCGCAAAGAATGCAGATGCCAAATTTCGGAGGAATCCGACAAAGCATTTAGGAGTTATCGCTTACGAAGTATTTGCACGGACATGCACTAAAGATTGAAACAAGACCCAGTGGCGCCACCTACAGGCGGATCTTGCTGAAACGTAATACCAAGAGACGTCTTGTCGCAAAGAATGCAGATGCCAAATTTCGGAGGAATCCGACAAAGCATTTAGAAGTTATTGCTTACGAAGTATTTGCACGGACATGTCCGTGCATGCACGGACACATAGAAGCAAGACCCCAGTGGCGCCACCTACAGGCGGATCTTGCTGAAACGTAATACCAATAGACGTCTTGTCGCAAAGAATGCAGATGCCAAATTTCAGAGGAATCCGACAAAGCATTTAGAAGTTATTGCTTACGAAGTATTTGCACGGACATGTCCGTGCATGTACGGACACATAGAAGCAAGACCCCAGTGGCGCCACCTACAGGCGGATCTTGCTGAAACGTAATACCAAGAGACGTCTTGTCGCAAAGAATGCAGATGCCAAATTTCGGAGGAATCCGACAAAGCATTTAGAAGTTATTGCTTACGAAGTATTTGCACGGACATGTCCGTGCATGAACGGACACATAGAAGCAAGAACCATTTTAAAGTCCCCGGCCGCGTTGCGGCGGGGGACAATAAAAGAGTCGGTATAAATTAATACCTAAATTGCATGTGGTATAGTCCTGTTCATGTGATGTTCTTACAAAGAGACTGGATGCTAGCTGGCAAAATAAAAGGATGGTGATTGAACTTGATAAAACTAAGTAATCATAAAGTTTGATTGAACAAAGGCTCAGTGTGTTCAAAAAATGATTGGTTAAAGAAAACGCAGTAATATTGAGAACGCAGTAATATTCAGAGCTAACGTCTGTCCATTTTAATTAGTCGTCTACTTTGAAGCTTGTCAATAATCAACAGAACTCTACAAAATGACTACCATTTCTCCGTGATATCGATAATATATCACCATGGAAACAACTTTTTATCCTTTCCATATAAAACTCCAGTACAGTTGTTTATGTATCGGGGCTCAATTACATAGGGAGACGTCATAATGTATTCATGCTCACTGGTCACTAAGGTCATTGATGCCGTTTTAAGTAATAACAGGCAGTCCGTTAGAGTGTAGGTTATATCCGATGTCCAGTGAAATTTCCGAATGATAAGCCGCACACACCTCTGTGACCGTACACGGCATTGTTGACACTTGTGCTAGCCAACATGAATACATTATGACGTCTCTCCATGTAATTGAATCCCTGAACATGAAACAACTGCACTGAAGTTTTATATGGAGAGAATTACAAAGTTATTTCAAGCGTGATATATTATCGATATCACGAAGAAATGGTAGTCATTTTGTAGAGTTATGTTTGTTCTACACGATGCAAAAAAAAGAAGAAAAAAATATATGCAGGGTTAACTGCTGATTATTGACAAGCCCCAAAGAAGACGACTAATTAAAATGGGCAGACCATAGAGATAGAACTGTTGTAAGCCGGCTAGAACCACAGTTGCTTTACTAGCGACATTCGGATCCCGTCAAGTCCGGGGGATGCGTTTTGTTTTTCAAGGACCTCTACCACACGGAATAGGTGTAGGATTTGTCTGAAAATGGTGATATCTGAAACTCTGTTGTCGTTCGAAATTTACTCTCTTTTTTCAATTTGTTTTACACTGATATAAATAAAAAAATATATATATATAACATCTAAAGGGCTGTAACGTAAATGGTCTCAGTATGCATGCGACCGACATATTGCCTTGATGAAATTTCACAAGGCTGCTCTCAATCAAATGTAAGCACTCTTGCATGCCTGTGCACTGGCATAAAGTCGAGCCTATAATTCGCTTCCGTTCTCTCCAGACTTCTCGCCAAAGTTGACACTGTTTTGGTATTTTTCAGTTTCACATTTTCAAGTTAAATACTACACTAACGTTCCGTCATTTACCTTGACTTAACGAATAGAGTAAACTGTTCAGACCGGGAAACGCACGTGATGTCATATAGCCAATCAAGATAGGAGCTTGCCAATACCGAGCAGCTATAGGATTTTCTTTGATGTCTGCCCGTGTGATCTCCAACTATGGCAAGTGGCGGGTGTATTGATGTTAATTTCCTTCGAATAGCCAATCAAATTTGAATTTTAAAGAGGTCATACATTGCACTTCTCCTAATATGGACCCCGGAATATTTACAGAGCTATGACATCACCAGACCCGTATTCTGATCAGATAATGTGTTACGTTCAGCCAAGGCAACACGTGTAGTGTTAGACTTGGGTAAAGCCCAACTCACACTACGAACATTTTGTTGTACTTAGAACAAAAATACTGTTCAGAACATGTTTTGTCTGCAGTGTGAGGTGCACAGAAACAGAAAAAATATGTTCGGAACAAATGTTCGTGAGATCAAACTTGTTTGATATTGCGAACATGTTTTGCCCTGAAACAAGTTTTTGTCTTCCGTGTGTGGTGATCGCGAACATTTTGCCGAACATTTACCAACAGTTATCCAATCAACTGATAACTGTCGGTCATGTGACGAAGCCGCTCTCACATGGCACAACAAAATGGCCTCGCTGCTTGATCGCGGCGACTGGCGGTCAAGAGAAAATGTTCGCAGTGTGAGGTTACCACGAACAAAAACACGAACAAACTGTTCTGTTCTAATACAACAAATTGTTTGTAGTGTGAGTTGGGCTTAAGGTGACGGCCAGGTGGAGCTTGCCACTCTTCCGGAATAAACGAACGTGTTCAAGCTGTAATTTACATGTAGATGGACAGACATATCTGTTACATCTGAAGTGCTATTTTCGGAGTCGGGTGGAAAGAAGACCAGGAGTTCGATTAAAATACCCCACAGTGTGGCCGTTAGTATACTATTGAAGTTAGTGCATACTGTATTCCATAGTATTCCATAGGAGTTATCTCCCCCTGGAATGAAATTTTGGTAGATATTATAGCAGAACCAGGTCCTGTCAGAATGATACAAATTTTCCAGAGCTATTTTCTTTACAAGAGAACCCATTTACAGTCCAAAAAGGATGAAACGGTTGTATAATATTAAGATTTTATGAATTATTTCTTAAGTTTCTGAAGCATTTCTCAAGTTTCTAAAGAGAAAAATTTAGTGCAAAATTACCAAATGTTAGACTTGGTTACATCGCGTATTTGCATTTCCCCCGCTTTCCCGGTATCATTGGAAAGTGAGAAGGCAACTACGGCCTTCATGTTGCCGAATGGATGTCTATTATGAAGAGCGAACGCTCAATTTTGATTTTTGTTCTCGAAAATCCTGCTAGAGTTGGCAAAATCCGGAGTCCCGCAGGGTTCTATACTTGGCCCTTTATTTTTCTTATTATACATAAATGATCTACCCCTATATACCTCAGTCTGCAAAACTACAATGTTTGCTGACGACTCTACACTGTCTGCTTCCGGTAAATCGATTCCAGAAGTTGAAGTCAAATTACAAAATGGGGCAACTGAGGTTAAAAACTGGTGCCAAGATAATCGAATGGCCGTAAATACTACAAAAACGAAAAGCATGTTAGTGACTACACACCAAAAGCGTGTCTATCTGCCCCAATCTGAATTGTTCATTACTATTGGTGATGATGGTATCGTTGCTGATGAAAAATTGCTTGGTATAACTATCAATCAAAACCTTTCATGGGAAAACCAGGTTGATATGTTTTGCAAGAAGATTGCTTCTAAATTATTCTTGTTGAGAAAACTTAAAATGTTTTTGCCTATGTCTGCAAGAGTAACGTTTTTTAATTGTTTTATTCAACCACTGCTAAACTATTGTGTTAATATTTGGGGAAAGTGCACTGATTCTGATGTACACAGAATTGAGGTACTAAGAAAACGAGCTGCTCGGTTAATCTTAGATTGTGGTTTCGAAATTTCTACCACCGACTTATACAAGCGATTAAAGTGGCTTCCATTTAAACAGCACGTAATGTAAAGCGAATGTGTCCTGGTGTACAGCAGCTTACACGGATCTGCTCCTACTTATTTAACAGACAAGCTTATATTGTTTACAAGTAGACAAACCCGATTTACTAGATCCTATGTAAATATAGATCAATTATATGCCCCATTCTCACGAACAGATTTTTTATAAGAGAGCCTTCTCTGTCTCGGGCCCAGTGGCGTGGAATTTTCTGCCATCCCGTGTCAGAAACAGTCCATCTTTGGCTGTGTTTAAACACGAATGGTTTAAATACATTTACGAGGATGTTTTTGCTAAAACATGATCCTTATTGTGTTAGAATGTGAGCTCTATTTTTTATACCCTATACATTGTATGTTATTATGATTGTTATAGCACTCGGCTCCCAGGAAGAGCATCGATAGATGATGGCTGACCGAGTTTTTATAAATAAAGCTTCTATTCTATTCTATTCTATTCTATTCTATAAAAGTGATCAAAACAAAGATGGGGTAGGGGGAAAGTTGTCGGTCGAATTACCCACAATAATATGTATAAATGGCAAGTGTTGTATACCGCCATACTCGCAAACACACCCAGATTACGATCAATGTGTATAATTAATTTCGCGAAAAACACCCTGCCCCTTAAGGTGGCTCTCCACAGTTTCGTAGTAATGGCTCCGGTCTAATTTCATAATACGATAGACTGCCCGTGTTCTGCTACATCATAAATCTTCTTGTCTTCTTAATAGCTTATATCTATAATACCATTCTATTCAGCATTATCAACGCTTTAAACGAGCACGTACAGATCGATGGCTGGCTTCGTCTACACGGTGATCGAGATCATGGAGTAAATTTTGTCCTGCCCCAGTTATGCCCCTTGGGTGTGCCTAAAAACCAGGACTCATTTACGGGAAGAAAATCTGACAAAAAACAAGAAGGTTGACCCCCACTTTTTTTGCCTTTTAAGTTGAGACCCGGCCTGGGAACGTCATAAGTTTAATTGAAATAGCTCTTACAGATTTGTCTGGAAAATGGGCCGAATTTGACCATTTTTCGACATTTTAAGGGGTTTTCTAGGAAAAATGAAGCAAGCTTGGAGGGGAATGTTTGAGATTCATTTTTCTATATCATAGCAGTGCTATGTCTTAAAATAATATAGCTTAAGCGTGCTCTTTCAGAAAATATATACATATAAGTGATTTGGGTTGAAGAGTTTACGACAACTGGTGGCCGAAAAACGGACCCATGGTCTAATCCTTGCCGAATGGAAGAATCACTGGAGTGCACCCTGATGCGAAATAGTTGAAATTTGAAGGAAAATGACAAAAACATCACTTTTCTGGTGCCCACATGGCCGCCATTTTGAATTTGCTCATGATCCTCCGCTCGGGGGGTTATGCAAATAGGCTCCGAATGACCCCAGTATGATAAATTACGAGTCATGGGGTGTCAGCTCTTACATTTTTGTCGTTACGGAGATATGGCAGATAGTTTTGTGTCCCCCCTCCTCCCGGTCTGGTAGGGTTAAGTAACAACGCTCCTGGCAGGAGCAGTACACAATAACGCTGTTTTCTAACCGGCCTTTTAGTTTCTACTTTTTTTTATTGATCGGATGCACAGATGAATGTCTAAACTGCTCAAGTAAGCCCTTAATCTAGTACACATAATAACTCAAACATTTGTTTTATTGCTCTTGATTTCAATCATAATTGATGAATAATTGTGAAAAATGGAACATCAGGAAAAAAAGTTCACGCCCCTCCCCCCCCCCCCACACAAGAAAATGAAGATACAGATCTCGAAGTACATGCTATCCCTTTTCCAATTAATAGGTAATCAATATTTCAATTTGGTTCATGAATCAAGCTCCAATGTAGGTGACCTTAACATCGCAATAAGGGTCGACAAGACATCCCTTGCATTGGGCAATTGTCGTTGCTAACTTAAGGGTAGACTATGTCAATATTTTCGCACTCCGATGTTAAGGGCCGAGATGAGACTAATAATATCTTTCACGTCTCATATATCACTGCAATAGTTTTCATTCAATCAATGGCTGAAGACCTGTGAATGTGTTGTCACAAATTTATTATGCCATTCTCATAGTATGTTATGTTCCAGCAATTGTGTTAATACACATTCCCCATCTCATACAGGTTGCAATTGAGAAACACAGTTGATCACAATCAGGGGGAGATAATTCTGTACAGGAGAGATAATTGTTCTGCCTTTGGGATGTGGTGACAAGGCAACTTGCTCACCGGGCTGATACGCAGGCGTAAATCGGCCTATTCAATCTCAGCACACAATCGCTCTCTGATGTGTGGAGGCGGGCGATTCTGTCCCCTTCTAGCCCAGGACAGCCTCTTTACTCGCGATGACGTCATGAATCTGAAAAATCAGCTATTTTCATTCTTGTTTTGTTTTCGAAATATATCTTTGAGTGTAACAGCTGTAAATTCAGTTCAAGATATGCTTAATAAAAACAACAGACAGGTCTGCGATTGTAGTAAGTTGGAACACGCGGACACGGAGATTTCATGAGAGTGATCGGATTAAACAAACGCATGTTCTCATATCAAGGTCATTCGCAATGAAAACGTGCAATGATTGTATAATCACTGTCGGCAGTTTGACAAAAACTGTCAATTCGAATTTTTGCCGGCCAGCCGCCATCTTTCCGATTAGACTTGGTCCGTGTGCATTTTCAACTGTAAATATCAACGACATTTAGTGATGTGGACGTAATTGCACGTGTATATAGGAATGTGTATTCGTCTCTCTTATCCAATACCATGCAGGAGAGAGTGATTATTTCATGCATTTTATCATTTTTTTATTGTATACGTTAAATTCCATATATCTGCTGATGGGTATAATAATTTGTCTGACTCCGGCCTACATATTTGAAAATACCATATATGCGCTACTAAAGGTGGTTTTTATATTGAGAAAATTGCATTACACTAACTTCTTTATTTCTTGTGTCAGTCTAAATTTTGTACATAGCTATGTTGAGGATCAAACAAAATGACGGATCTTTTGGGCCAGACAGGTTGGGCCTTTATCTTTACACTAACTTCTTTATTTCTTGTGTTAGTCTAAATTTTGTGCATAGCTATGTTGGAGATCAAACAAAATGACGGATCTTTTGGGCCAGACAGGTTGGGCCTTTATCATGTTAATAGGGTATAGTATTGAGCCCCACAAGTTTGCTACAAAGTCTGGCAGGTATTCTGGATAACTATTCACCTCCGTGTAGAATATACATTAATGTATGCATTAGATTAACGATATAAGGACGTAAACATGCGACACTATACATACCCTGGGAGCTGGGTACCACAGGAAGCAGAGCGGAACAACAATATCAATGTATATAGAAAAAACGCCTTTAGAAAGACCTTCATTATTATTCTATACATTAAGTGACAGATTTGCATGTAAGGAGCTTCTTTGTTGCTGTGAATCGACCAGACAGTGTCATGCATAGAATAAGTAAAATGCATGTAATTTGAGCTTAAGGGGCAAAATTACGGAATTTTACTTGTGTGGTCCGTAGAGTGAATATAATACGGACGACCGGAGGTGAAAGTCTTCATCATCCCTAGTCATGGTTCGTCTACCAAAGCCGAACCATGACAGAAGACGACTTCACCGGGACTAAGACCAATCATACTAGTAGACATTCGTGTCCCCTTGACCTTTCCGAATATGAAAATATTTTTGAGCAAATTAGAAACCAGGCAATTTGTTCTATATCTCATCCCTTTTCAGCTCCGTTGTATGTAACCGTGGCTGTTTTGATGGAGCGAGGCCCACGTGTTATTCCCTCGATGACATCATAGAGACCGTTATATAGCGTGTTATCATTACAAACTCGGGTTGTCTGTGAACACGGCGAAGCGCGCTCTAATGGCGCCCGTTGAGTGGCTGTTATTTTTAAAGGACTGTTTGAGTAATAACTGTATTGCCCCACTCTGCGTTCAGGGCCGGTACCGAGTATACGCCGAGGTCAGACAGCGGACATAATACCCCCAAAATTGGAAAATATATGTCATAGTTACTTTCAAAATTCTTAAACACTGAAGATTTTATTGGTTCAAAGTTAACTCTATCTGACCTGGGCTTTTTGGGACCTGTTGTGGCCTGGGGGGAGGGGGGGGGGCGAATATTTTTCTTATCCCTTGAGCTAGGGTGCTGAAACTTACCACATTATACCCTTGGGTCAAGCTCTACCAGAAAATGTAAAAAAATCGTCATTTTCAAAAACGGCATATTTTGGTCGATTTTTCAGTCAGAATTTCCGATTTTTTTATTTATGCAATTTCTCCGCAAAAACTGCATGATAAATTAGTAAATAATTATGTGATGTGGAATAAAATAGTTTGTGCCCGCTTTTCATCGTAGAAAAGCAGAATTTTGAAGAAATATGACAAAAACATCACTTTTCTGGGACCCCACGTGGCCGCCATCTTGAATTTTCCCATGATCCTCTGCTCGGGGGGGTTATGCAAATAGGCTCAAAATGGCCCCAATATGATAAAATATAAAGTCACGGAGTTTCAGCTCTGGAGATAGCGTAGAAAGTTTGGTAGGGAGGCCATTTCGCCCCGGCCAGGTAGGGTGAAATGGGCCTTTGTGAACAAAAATGTGAACGCATGGTTTGTTGCCTAACTTCTTGGCCCAGGATAGAGTTTCCGTGTGAGGCCTTCAAATGATAGGGATACACTATCACAAATCCCATATGTTCATAATGAATACTGATGTGACTATCGATGAATGTATATGAAACAATGGACAAAATTTCAACTACAAAACGGTTTATCAAAAGGCCTGATTTAAGTGCATGCGCATTGTTTATTTTGGGAGATATGTCGTGCATGTTATCATCTAAAAAATCTCGTTGTGTACAGTAGACTGAGTTGGTGACGTTGATCAGCGAATGCGCACGCGAGTAGTACCAGTAGTAGAAAAATGGCATTTTTGGATGTGGACATATGCATGGTGTGTTTTCCAGAAACTTGAGTCTCGGGTGTAAATAGTGCATAGCCAATCCACATCACACGGTCGGTTCAATGCCAAAGGTTAACTCAAGATCAAAGGTGAAAGGTCAGTAGTAGTAAAACGCAAATCTCTTATTATCGTAAAAAGTAGGAATAGTGAACGGGTGGGTTGTAAATGTGGGTTGTATGCCGCTTTTGGTGATGGAGTCACTTCCGGTTCGAAGTCAAGGGATTCCGGTTAAGGGATTGTTATGGCAATGTAGAAGGTAACGTACAAAAATACGCCTGTGCTTCCCAATAGTCCTCACAATCAGGTCTACTTCTTCGGGTGAACATATCACGACGGATGGTTGTGCGAACTGGATCTGGCTGCGCGGAAAATGTGGAATTCTTGATCTGGCGTTGCGTGGCTTCATGAGAAATTGCAAAAAAATGAGTCATACCTAAAAAATCAGTCCCATGTTTTAGTTTGAGACACTGTCTCAGGTCTCTATTTATAGATCTTCTGGTGTCAGCCAACTTTTCGATCCCCACACGCCAATCACGGACTCCAATCACGAATTTCCCGAGCCTCACCCGCTATCCTACACACAGAGTGATGAAGTCTAGGATTTTCCCATAACAGGATTAGGCGTGCTCTGAAACGACGTCAGGCCGCATCACCAAACAAGCTAAGACCGTAATTTGTGTTTTTATTTTCGGCGAAAGGGGGCTAATACCATGGTAAAGGCCGTAGGTATATACACTACCATGTTGCAATGATGTAGTATCATTAATGGGTCCTTTGTATTTATAGAGACTCAGAGTATCTCTCTTCCTCATCCGAAACCGTACACATACACAGATGACGTATCGAACTTCCCCAGAACATGATGTCGAAACATCTCTGCCCCCAAATTAATAACATCAGGGGGACAATCCCCATACAATGTCACGCTTGCCGTGACAAGTACAGACTTGTTTTCCGAAATTCACATGATCGGAAGAAGAGGCAGCCACTGTCGCGTGCGCATGACCGGAAGTGTCCACTCCACCATAACTGTTCATTGCCCAGGCTCTAACGACAGTTTCTGTACTTTCTCTACTACTAATGTCACTCACTCCAGACTCTCAACCGAGATTATGAGACAGCGATCGTATCTATGAAATTGTCTACAATGGGGTGCCCTATTGTGTGTTTGCCCCACGAATAATAACGCCAAGTTGTTTCCCCGCTACCTGACCGATACCAAATACCCATCTCCCCCCCTCAGCAACACACTGCATGGAAAAGTATTCTCGTTGATGTACACAGATTCTTGTCTGTCATGGCTGGGCGCCTACGTTTTCAGAGAGAAGGTGTTATCATACAAAATGGCATATCTAATAGAGGGTCGGCAAAAGAATATAACCGTGTAGTACTATTTACGGGGTTGCTCTTCTCCTTTATTACCGGTATGTGAAGATATTAATTTAATTCATTGGTCTATACATACTTAAAACATGATAGCAGCTGAAGTTGATCCAACATTCTCTTATCTTACTCAATCAACCCCCGTGACTCCCGTCTGTTGTCGCGTGTATCTCGTATCGGTAGCTGATTTGCGCGTTCCGTTTCTATGCCACGCCTAGGCCGATTGTTTTAATTTCTAAGCTCCACCCACATCGTAGACGAGTAGAATAAATTGCACTCAGACTGTCACCATAATCTATTCTGAGATCAGCGCTACTCGGAATCAGAACCAGCAGAAGTAGCACACTGTCTAGGAGAGCAAAGATTGCAAAATGTTCGAACAGCAGATAAAAGATGTCCAGAAGGGTATCCGGGAGCAATCCGTGAAGAGAGAAGCCCTTCGGAAGTTGGACGTGTTCGTCCTTGACAACTCACTTCGGGAAACTACCGTTGGACAACTTAGGGGTCACACGATTGAAAACAAATGGAAGATTTACGAACAGGTAAGTGGATTCTGGGAGATTGATACAACAGAGAAATTAAAAGTTCTTTTGAAATGCATGCTCTAAGCTATATACATAAAATTGTTCAACGCTGTCTTGTTGTCTCACCTTTGACTCAGTCAATTTATGGCATATATAGTGTCAAGGACCTGGCGCGGTTTAGCAAGGATTCGTCCCCCAATGACGTGCCAAAATGAAATACATGTATTGCATATTAACGAAAATTTTCAGCTGCCTGATAGTTTATTATATTTCTGGTGCTGTTAATCAAGAACCCTAAGACCTGGATTTTCTTGTCGTTGGCGATGAGTACGGTAAGGCTTTGATTTCAAGAACCCTATTACCTGGGTTTATGTTGTCGTAAGCGCTGAGTAAGGCGCTATTAATCAAGAACCCTGAGACCCAGATTATCTTGCCGTATGCGCTGAGTAAGGCGCTGTTACTCAAGAACCATAAAACCCAGATTATCTTGCCGTATGCGCTGAGTAAGGCGCTGTTACTCAAGAACCATAAGACCCAGATTATCTTGACGTAGGCGCTGTTAATCAAGAACCATAAGACCCAGATTATCTTGTCGTATGCGCTGATTAAGTCGCTGTTAATCTAGAACCATAAGACAGATTATCTTGTCGTATGCGCTGAGTAAGTCGCTGTTAAACTAGAACCATAAGCCCCAGATTATGAGCTGGGTAAAGCGCTTATAGTTAAGAACCATAAAACCCAGATTACATGTATCATGTATACTGTTAATCCAGAACCCTAAGATCCATGCAGTGTCTGTGAAGTCAGTGAATCTAAGATTCTTTCGTAACAAAACCTTACTCAGAGCATACGAGAAGATAATATACTACCAGGTAACTAATAATTTCTTTTATATACATATATTTCATTTTGGCACTCAAAATGCAAGGTTTCATTGGGGGACGAATCTCCACTAAACCACGCCTGGTCCTTTGGTCTTGTTACATAACCAAAAGAAACATTCCTAAAATATCGTTAATTATTACGTAGCACAATACGTGAAGTTTTCAATGTTCTAATGAAAGAGTTCATCTACGACATCTACATAATAACACGTTTTGTTCCAGGATCAAATGTCAGCCCCTTTCCGCACTAAAGTGAACCAGATGTCAATCTGTCCAATTTATTCAATATTTGCTCCTTGTCAGTCTTCATAATGTTGAGAAAAATACAGATTAGTTGTTGGACACAAAACGAGATCTTTTTTTTTGGTATTTGCAAAGAATGTAGACTCGAATGAGTTGTTTGAGCTGATCTGTCATCACAGCTCCTGAGCTAACGTATCTAATTCCGCTTAAGCAGGTGCTAGGGGCCGTGTGGATACTTCATTTTCTCCACATGAACATCTGCAATAAAAACCCGGCTGAGATACTAAGGCTACATCCGAGAATCCACAGAATTCGCTGGCCTGAATGTTAGGTTTCGACGAACGCTTTCCTGTGGAGTAATAAGGTTGCTTTTTAGTCGCCAGACGTCGTCAATTTTTCCCACCTCTTGCATATCGCTCCAATTTATAACTGAGAAGAAAACCTGCAGTTTGATAAGTGAAATCCATAATCTTACTAGAAATTGCATAAGTGGAACAGCAAGGATCAGTTCCTGAATTGGTCAGTTTTACTCTTTGCATATACGGCCTCACTCTGTCGCATTAATTGGGATAAAGCAACGGCTGTGCATTCAAAAAAAATGTTGTAATGATGATGAAATCTAGGCGCACAATGCAAAGCCAACAAATTCAGTAAAACGTACGCTGTCCACAGGCCCTCAGAACAAAAAGTGGACAAAAAAGTCCTTTTGAATACATTATGGCGTCTCCGGCTGTAATTGAGCCATGGTACATGAGAACTTATTTCAAGCGAGATATATTATGACTATCGCAGAGTAATTGCCGTCATTTTGTAGAGTTCAGTTTGTTATAAACGCAGCAAAAAAGAAAATTTACGCAGAGTTAACTATTGATTTTGACAAGCTCTAAAGTACACGACTAATTAAACTGCACAGGTAAAAATGCGTCATGCGTGAATGATATATGTACACGTAGATGTATATGAAAGGAACATATCAAACGTCACTCCACTCACCTAATGTCAGTTATATTTTGCAATTTTTTATTAATTAAATTTCTCTCGTGCGTGTCCGTAAACTAAATGAAGATTCACATATGATTCACGTGACGTGCAATATTGCTGTGTAATACATTCTTAATGCAACTGAAAAATTCGGACTTAAATCCCTCTGTGTCGGTAGTTTTGACAGTTTCAAACAGAAGAAGGTAAAACAAGAAGTGAAAATAAGCTTAAAACTTTCCACGCAATTTCAAAGATGATCCAACAAGATGTGATATGCTGATTATATGTCTACAAAGTTTCCATCCTCGTATGCTAATGACAGCTAATTGTTGAAGTGTTTAAGCGATACGGTACAGAGACAAGAGGTTTAAATGATTTAAAAAAAAAATAATCTGAAAATCGTTCGACAAAGAAAAAATAGCCAGGTCAGACACCTCCGGGGCTTCAAGATTACGTGCTTCAACATGTTCAATGAGCTATCGTATTCAACTTGGTCACAATGACTTGTACTTGTTGAACATGCTGGACTGGCCACAAAATATGTGTCACCGAACCCCGTATTAATTCATTCGCTCATTAGTCGATTACATGGCTTGAAATTGAGATATCACGACAAACGGGTTTGAAATAATCCACATACGGATTTGAAATAGATTGTAAACTGTTGCCCTTGACTACCGATCAAAACGAGGCTACGGAAATTCATCTGCTGCAGATCTACGCCTGGGCTTTTTCAGCTTTCTTTCGATGATGATTGTCTTTCAATTCGAGAATATACGACTGATACGAGAACCAATCCATTATTTGGTGACAAAATCGTTATCTAGGTTTGAGTCAGGGTTGATCGGGTTTTGTGACCTGCCTGTGAAATTTCAACCCTGAGCGGCTCATGGTTGAAATTTCACAGGCAGGTCACAAAATCCCGATCAACCCTTCCTCAAACCTAGATAACTCATATTATTGTGGCGAAGATCTTTAGTAGATTTGTTCTCCTTTGTTTAGGATGTACATATTACCCTCACACGATGCACAATTTTCTGACTTTCAGTTTGGTTTTAAATTTGGATATGTTACTGACAATGTAATGTATTCATGTTTTAAAGGAAGTTGTTAATTTTTGTCGCTTCAATGAAAGCCTTGCCTTAGTGTACTTTCAGACTGCAAATGGGCTTCTCATAGAATTAAATTTAACTATTTGGACTCTTTTAACCCTACCTGGCCTTGGGAGGAAGGGATGGGGCCAAAATACCCCCCACCGCCTCCCTAACCAACTTTCTGCGCTATCTCCGGCACGACAAAAATGGAGAGCTGAGACTCCGTGACTTTATAGTATATCATATTGGAGTCATTTTGAACCTATTGGCATAACCCCCGAGCAGAGGATCATGGGTAAATTCAAGATGGCGTCCAGGCCCACGTGGGGTACCAGAAAAGTTATGTTTTCGTCATATTTCTTCAAAATTTCTGCTTTTCCGCGCTGGAAAGTGGGCAAAAAATAGTTTATTTGACATTACATTAATTTTTACTAATTTATCATGCAGTTTTTGCGGAGAAATTGCTTAAATAAAAAAAAAATCGGAAAATCTGACCGAAAAATCGATCAAAAAATGTCGTTTTTGAAAATGACGTCACTGTGACGTCATCACAGCGGCCATTTTGATTTTTTTTTAACATTTTCTGGTAAAGCTTGACCCAAGAGTATTGTGTTGTTAGTTTCAGCCCCCTAGCTCGAGAGGTAAGAAAAATAATTGGTGTGCGGGGGGGGGGGGGGGCATTTTGGTTCCCTCCTAGGCCAGGACAGGCCCCCAAAAGCCCAGACCAGATAGGGTTAAAAATAGCTAGCGTCAGATCCGACATTCAATATGCTGTCGTCGTCCATAAAAGAATTCGCGTCAATAATCGAAAGACATATTTCGTATGACAGATAACACCATCTCCAAATGTGTATGAAATACAAATATTTAAACAAAAAACACTACAGAAAGAAGTGGTCAACTGCTTTCAATGACGTGAGCAAGACGTGATGATGTTTTTTTAAATAACATCCTAATCGCTGACCATTATTCTTTATCTAAATGAATGAACAAGTCGTTTTTCAGAACATGTATCTCAGTCACGCTATGGAGATATAAAACACGTGATATTCAAACGGTCTCTAGCCCCGGGTTGAGTGGAATTAGATACAAGTTACGAAACGTAGCGCCAGAGATCTTGCACGTTACGATTATATTTTGCCATCTGTGTACGACATTTAAAACGATTGATCGTTTTTTACCCATGTGTTTCATTAACATTCTGCTTATATTTTGTAACATGCAGCAATTTGCGGTCCACACTATCTTCTTTACTTATGTCGCCAATGGTGTCCGACAAGGTCGGGTTTTATCTCCTGGCCTTTTTGCTATTTATTGCATGATCGTAATATATCATTATTCAAAGCTGGCGTTTGGTGCAATATCTCGCACTTGAATGACATGTGTCTCATATATGTCTCTGTGGCAAAGCCCTACAGGCACTGTTAGAATACTGATCCGCATACGTCTGGTCTCACGATATAGTATATAATATTAAAATGATTGTTCATATGGTTTTAACACCAATAAGCTGTGGAGATTTTCGGCCTGATACAGTTAAGTTGTATGGGAAGTCTACGTGTTCTTACTTCTTAGAAAGTTTCATGCCTGTACCTCCGCCGTGAAGAAAACTCCTTCTAAAGAATACTGTTGCAATATATATGGCTGTCGACTTTGGAATGTACTAGTATATAATGGGAAAGTATTCAATGGAAATCAAAGTAATGTGTAACAAACAGTACATTTAGATTGTTGTTGCACAACAGATATAGTTGTAGTACAGGTGCGATGTTTACTAAAAACAGTATACCATCGTTAGTATACCATCATTTCGAACCGCTGAGGAAGCCTGTTTGTTCATTTAACCCTAACTGGCCTGGACATTTTGGGACCTGGCCTGGGGTGGGCATTTCGGCCCCGCACCCTAAATATTTTCCTTACCCTTAGCGATAGGGAGCTGAAACTTCCCACTCTATACTCTTGTGTCAAGCTCTAATCATGTGATGTGCGTTATGGTGTAAACTTTGAAATTCTATAGAAGGTACCAGCAATACTATGTTTGCACATATGAGCAATGGCAGTAGTATATAAAGAGCATTACGAGTCGTATTGACCTACTTTTTTGTTCCCCCCGGTGGCGGAGTGTGGCGGAACTTTTCGGGGGATTCCCCAGTGGGGGTTTCCCAATGACGATCACGTGATCAAGGCATGTCTAGACTTGTTCTGGGTTGTACAGTTCTGCCATACGGAGGATGGGTACTAGTATTTCAAATAAATAAATTAATTAATTAATTTTAATTAATTACTTGTAAAATGGCGGTGTTTTTAGACGGCACAAGGGAGCAAACGAGCCGGTGGGGACGTCAAGGGGAGAAAAAACCCCTCACATTACCCTCAAAAAAACCTCTTAAGCCATATAATAATAATGAACATAATCTATAGGGGTTGTACCATGTTAATAGGATCAGTCTAGCATCTGTACCACCCTAGGGTCGAGTGTTTATTGTCCCGTGTATCTCCGCAAAACGTAAACAAACACAATGGCGGCTCCAGGATGGTGCGGGGACGCCCTTTCCATAGCACGGCGTCGACCGTAGCGCCATCTGCACACATTGACGCAAGGGAGACAACTCGTGTGGACCAACCGTGTGGAAATAGCCGTGTTGGAGCTAGGGGATTGACTACTGGTCCAGTGGGGTCGAGTGAGGTATCAAAGTAAAGCATTCGTGAAGGGGCATGTAATGGGCTGGGTGTGGGGTTGAAATAGCGTCATTCTGCGCATGCGCGGTGGCCCGAGTGTATGAAAATAGCCGTTTTGGAGCTAGCGAAGCCAATAATGGTCCAATGGGGTCGAGTGAGGTATCAAAGTGAAGCTTATGTGAAGGGGCATCTGACTGGACTAGTGGGTTGAACTAGCGTCATTCTGCGCATGCGCGGTGGCCGAAGGGTATGGAAATAGACGTTTTGGTATCTAGGGGAGCCAATAATGGTGCAATGGGATCGAGTGAGGTATGAAAGTGAAGCTTAGGTGAAGGGGCATCTGACTGGACTAGTGGGTTGAACTAGCGTCATTCTGCGCATGCGCGGTGGCCGAAGGGTATGGAAATAGACGTTTTGGTATCTAGGGGAGCCAATAATGGTGCAATGGGATCGAGTGAGGTATCAAAGTGAAGCTTAGGTGAAGGGGCATCTGACTGGACTAGTGGGTTGAACTAGCGTCATTCTGCGCATGCGCGGTGGCCCAAGAGTATGGAAATAGACGTTTTGGTATCTAGGGGAGCCAATAATGGTGCAATGGGGTCGAGTGAGGTATCAAAGTGAAGCCTATGTGAAGGGGCATCTAATGGGTTGGGTGTGAGGTTGACATATCGACCTTCTGCGCATGCGCGGTGGCCGAAGGGTATGAAAATAGCCTTGTTGGAGCTAGGGGAGTCCCTAATGGTCCGATGGGATCGAGTGAGGTATCAAAGTGAAGCATTCATGAAGGGGCATCTAATGGACTGGGTGTGGGGTTGAACTATCGGCCTTCTGCGCATGCGCGGTGGCCGAAGGGTATGAAAATAGCTTTTTTGGAGCTAGGGGAGTCCCTAATGGTCCAATGGGGTCGAGTGAGGTATCAAAGTGAAGCCTAGGTGAAGGGGTATTTTATGGCTGGGTGGGTGCATGTAAAATTTTTCCTGAAAAAAAAAAACGGAAAACGGACTTTATCGAAAAATCCGGGAAAATGCCTATATGGGGTATGGGGGTATATAGGTCGCGGGGCTTAACGGGGCTTGCCTGTCAATAGAGTTATCTCCCCCTAGTTCCAGGGTGGGTGTATGTAAAAATTTTCCTGAAAAAATACGGAACACGGACTTTATCCTAAATTACGGGAAAATGCCTATATGGGGTATGGGAGGTATAGGACCATCCTGGGAAACCTACTTCCCTACATTTGCGGTATAGGTTGTGGGGTCGCGTTTTACTCGTCTCGTCATTTAGAACATGATAGGAGGTGTCCCCGTGCGAATCGGTGAAATTTTGGAAAAAAGTCGCCGAGCCCCATATAGTCCCATACTGGGAGTATAGGATCAATGTTTGTCCCCCTGGGAAACGTACTTCTATACATTTGCGGTAGGGTTGTTTGGATTTGTTTTTCACGTCTCGTCAAGGCAAACACCATAGGAAGTGTCCCGAAGCGAATCGGTGAAATTTTTGAAAAAAGTAACCGAGGCCTGGGTAGACCCATAGGCCTATACTGCATGGCTATGGGTGTATAGGGCCATACGGGGTGGACATGTTGGAGTCTAGGTGAGTCCCTAATGGTCCAATGGGGTCGAGTGAGGTCTTATTTTGAAGCTCTCGTGGAGGAGCACTTGACTACACTAATGGTTCATCCGTGTTCAATAGTCTGCGCATGCGCAGTCTGGCCGTAGTATAGAAAACAGGCATTTTGGGTGCTATGTAGGGGTGTGTTTGGGTTAGAGATGAGCTAATCACGGTTCGAATGGGTCGTGTGAGGTGTCAAAGTGAAGCTTGTGTGGGGTAGAGTCAGAATGGTGTGTTTTTGAATGCATGTCGCGTTAATCTGCGCATGCGCAGTTAGTTGTAGTAAGTAAAGTGGCCATTTTGGGGCAGTGAAGGAAGGTATTTGGGGTCGAGATGGGCTATTCACGGTTCGAATGCGTCCTGGAAGGTGTCATCTTGTAGTTCTCGGGGTGTACATTCCGATTTGAGGGATGTCCGCGTCATCTGTGACGTCATTGATGACGTCATCAGTACGAGTAGTAGCGAAAGTGTGCATTTTGGGGCAGTGAAAGAAGGTATTTGAGGTAGAGAGGACCTATCCTCAGTCCGAATGCGTCGTTGGAGGTGTCATCTTGTAGCTCTCGAGGTGTACATTCCGAGTTCAGGGATATCCACAGCATCTGTGACGTCATGGGTGACGTCATCAGTACGAGTAGTAGCGAAAGTGGGCATTTTTTTAGCAGTGAAGGATGTTATTTGGTGTAGAGATGAACCATCTACGGTGCGAATGCGTCGTGTGAGGTGTCATCTTGTAGCAACGCCCACCAACGCCATTCTTAATGCTTCAACGACCTGGTGAAATAGCTCAGAAGCTCTGATATTCCATGGAATTGTCACTAATTCTTCGAAATGCAGTGACGCCCTCGACGTCCGTCGTTACGCTTTAACACTCTAACATAACACTATGATATAGACCGGAGAGAGAACAGCAACAACAACAAGGATGACACATGAGAGAACAACAACAACAACAATTTTTT